>JAQZBX010030019.1:0-27008 GCA_029593785.1 Cabassous unicinctus
GTACTATTAAAGCTCCAGTAGTTAGGCAATTCATTTAATATGCATTGGCCATTTTTCTATTTATTTTACAGTAAGCTGCTTTTTGGCACTCTCTGGATTGATCTATGAAAATATTGGTAAGAAAGGATCATATATTGAAGCAGCAGGTCCAGGTCACTTTGTATACAGAATTTGTGTTCAATAAATCTGGTTGAGGAAAGCTTGGATCTTTTCTGGATTCTTTAAACTCTTTCAAATGTTCATTTCTTTCAGTTATCAAACTATTTTTTTTAAATGGTTCTTGCTCCAAATTAGCAGCATTTCTTTCAGAAGGCTTCCCAAATACCTCTATTCTTAGAGGACTGTCCATGAATATTTAAAACAAATCAAGCATACTCCTACCCCAAAATAACATAATAGCTAAAATTATTATTCAGTACTTTCAGTATACCAGGGACTCATTTAATCCTCATTAACAACCCTATATGGTAGGTACTATTTGCACCATTTTACATTTGTGGGGACTAAGGTGAAGGAAATAACAGAGTCACCATTTGGTCTCAGGAGTACAACTAGAGCCTGAACTATTAGCACCCAGACCACCACACAAATGGGCATGTTTGGGCCAGGATAAAAATCTTTTATCATTTGAAAATATAGGTCAATGTTCTCTTCAACCTTCATAGTTCTCAATGAAATTGTGCAGATGCAGGCACAAAAGACTTTTTGATGATTTTGGATGTAGCTCCTGTTCTTCAGCAATTTAATACCAGACAGTAAATCTCTAGTATGTTCTCATTTATTCAGAAATATTAAGCATCTACAAAATAACAATGTGCTATGTGAGGCTGTAAAGATTTTGAATAAGACATGGCTCCAGCCCTTGATCCTAGTGGAGGGTAAGCATGTGTCTCATTTTCACCACACTTAATACTTGACACAGTATATGTTTTAGTGTCTTGTCTTCCCCACTAGCATAGAAGTTTTGAGGGCAGGAGCTTTGCTGAATAGATTAATATATAACTAATACAAAGGAATTTTGTACTGTGAACTAGGCCTCCAGAGGTAGATATTTGCAAAATATGGGGATGAGGGGTTTCCAGGCAGAGGGAATGGCAATGACAAAGACAGGTGATAATCAAAATAAATGTTTATATAATAGCAAGTGGTTTAGTCTGTGAGGTAGGAGGTGAAAAAGCTAGAAGACAGGACAACTAAACCATTGAACTTGAATGTCAACTTTTTAAGAATTCTAGGCTTTATCCTTTTAGCAGAATGGGTTTTGGGGCTTTTGGAGCAGGGGAGAGTCAAAGAGGAACTTGAAAATTAGCCTGAGGTAGACTGCTCATGTTTTTCTCAAGGAGAAAAATTTTCTCTTCATTGATGCATCTCTAATTCCTAGCCCAAAGTATTGAGGCAACCTTTAGTTTTTACTACATGCTAGATATATAACCAGTTTACATGCATTTATCTCATTTAATCCTCTCAATCTTACAAGATATTCTTAGTCCCATTCTAGAGAGGAAGAAATAGGCTCTGGAGCGAGTTACTACAATGGTGCATCGTGGGAACACAGGTTCACAGCACAACAGAAACTCGGCATATGATCCCTTTATTGTACAGAAGAGAGTCCAGAAAGGGTAAATCTCCTTGTCACTTCCATAGCACAAAGAGTCCTAAAGATCAAGGGAAGAAGTTCCAACATGGCCAGTCTCCCAGGGTGGCCAAAACTGGGCAAGGTCGATAGATGACACCTGCATTTGCCCCACTTTCCACCGGGGAGGAAGAGACAAATCTATACTGTTTGGATGTGGTTTCTAATCTACCTCAGGATGAGGGCCCTGCCACTGAGAATTCATATTCTGCTAAGCATCTGGGACTGCTTGTTTCCAGTTTCCAAGTTTAAGGTGTGGCAGGGCCTTTTCATTAGACTTAGCTTCTCCCCCAGGTTGTGGAAGGCACACAACAGAAAAGGAGGTGGGGGTAGCTGAAGGCCCTGAAGTGGAGGATGGCCACTTAAAAGATATCTGTGACTTCCCTAACAGACTCAGCAAGATAAAGTAATTAGCTCACGATCAGGTGTGAGAGACAAGCTGAAGAAAATAAATTGGCAGGTAGGGAACAAGGAAGAATGAAGAGTTAAAGATGACTGGTGGTATAGTCTAGGTATAGGAAGAACTGGGGTGTCTTAGAAGTAGTCAAGCCAAATGGAAGGATTATGGAGCAAAGATGGCTGGGTTTGATTTTAGATAGGTTGAAATTTAATTTCTGACAGGACACCCAGTGGTAATGCTCAATTATAATAGTGAATTGAGTGCACTGAGTACCGGGCACAGTGCTAAATCATCTTTCAGGGGCCTTCCATTGCATTTAGAACAAAATCCACAGTTCCTACCATGACTTCCCAAGCCTTGCATGACTCAGCCTTTGCCCACCCCTCGTACGCAACTTGGCCATTCTGCCTCTAAGCTCCAGTCACATCCTCTCAGTTCCCAGAACTGTAAGTTCTTGCCTCAGAGCCTCTGCATACAGTTCCCACCGCCTGGAGTGTCATTCCTCCAGCTTTCCACCTGGCTGTCTCCTTACCATGTAGCTCTCAGCTTTGTTATTTTCCCCAGGAAGGCCTTTTCTGACCACTCTGTCTAAAGCAGGATAGGAGGTTACTCTATCCCAACACCCAATGCATTTCCTTCAAATCTGTAATTATTTATTTACTTATTATCTGTCTCCCCCTGATAATATAAGCTACTGGCCTATAAGCTAAACAAGGGCAAAGACCTTGGTCTTATTCACTGCTGTATCCTGTATTAGTTTCGAATTGATGCTGGAAAAATTACCCCAAACTAAGAATACATTTGTGTTCCTTGGCCTGTGGCCCCTTCCTCCATCTTCAAAGCCACAGGGCAGCATCTTCAAATCTCTCTCTCTCACCACTTCTGTCACCATATTTCCTTCTCAGACTTAAACCTCTTGTGATTACATTACACTCTCCTGGATAATCAAGGATAATCTCCCCATCTCAAGATCCTTTATCACATCTGCAAAGTCCCTTTTGCCATGTAAGGTAACCTTCACAGGTTCTGAGGATTAGGATATGAACTTCTTTGAGGGGACATATTACTCTGCCTACCACATATCCTCTCTGTATAGCACAACGCCTGGCACATAGGAGGCAACTATTTATTGAATAAATGAACATATTTTTTTTTTACTTATTCTTCACAACAAACCTTTGAGGAAGGGTATAATATTCCTAGTTTTATTGATGAGATATAGGATTTGTGCTGTAAAGAGCTCCGGGCTGGAGATGCTGATGTTCTAGTCTGCACAGAGCTGAGGCTGAAGTAGGATTGTATGGGGATTTCCCAAGACCACCCTCAAGCTGGATGATTCGTATGGAAGGACTCACAGGACTCAGCAGTTAGCTGCACATATGACTATGACCTATTACTGAGAAAAGATAAAAAGCAAAGAGAAATGCTGCATGAGGCGAAGTCCAGAGGAAACCAGGCACAAACTTCCAAGAGTCCTCTTCCAAAAGAGTCACACTTTGTGCTCAATTCTTCCAGCAATGAGTTGTGACAATGTATGAAATGTTGCCAGCCAGGAAAGCTCACTAGAGACTCAGTGCCCAAGGTTTTTACTAGAGGTCAGTCAATGTAGGCACCCTCTGTCTAGCATGTACCCAAATTCTAGACTTCCAGAAGGAAAGCAGATATTCAGCATGAACTGTATCATTTGCACAAATATTTTTAGGAATAGTGAGCCACTCAGCATTTAGGGAACAGTGGGAACTCTCCCAAACTCTGAAGTTCCCAGATGCCAGCCAGGCTTGCAATCAGGCCTTTCAAAGTACCGGAGTCTCAGGCCAGCTGTGTTCACTCTTTTCTGCACAAGGACTTAATGAGGACAGGGAAAGATTATGCTAAAAGTAAAATCTCTTCATCCCAGATGTTAGTGTTATACTAAACTCTAAGTCCTAAGTGCTAAAAATTATTCATGGGCTTTATTTGATAGTGGAATGAGGGTAATACTGGGACTTAGAAAATCACAATGCATCCTTGAATAGCTATAGGGCCAAGAGTTAGAAGGTTAGAGGTTGAGGGAATTATTTATATTTAGCTAAAGACCCTATAAACTTCATTAAATCCATTGGGTGCAAATGCCAAGATGTTAACTAATAGTGCAAAAAGTGGCTTAAGAATTCTTTGCTCTTGGTATTAGGTCTCATCTTATGAACAAGAATCACTTTCAATAAACCAAGTACCAATAGTAGATCTGTTAATGTGCTGTCAGCTTCCATAAACTGAATACTGCTAATCCTCACAACAACCTTGCAAAATACTATTATCTACAGTTTTGGAAACGGACACAGAGAAGGTAATTTGCCCACTCTCCATGCTTTGGAAAAAAAAAAAAAAAGATGCAAAGTTGGGATTCTAATCAAGTCTGCATTTCCCACTATAGCTCAAAGCTTCCGGTATGTACCAGTATGGCGAAATGTTTCAAGGGGTTCCTCTCTAAGGACTATGCAGCCCTCTTAGCTCTATGAATGTCTCATTGTTGTGCCACATTTCAAATCTGATCCCAGGCTCAGCTTCAGAGCTCTCTACCAACATAAAATCTAGACTCCTCTCATCCTGTGATCAGAATCATAGCCCTGCTTTAAAACAGCAACAAGCATGCCACAAAAGCAAAACAAAACGAAAAAACAGTCCTACAGATGTTTATTTTAAAATGCTTTCTGGAAAGCTTAGTAACTACAAACAACTCTGGAGAGCATTCACTTCCTCTTTTGGGTTTTTGCCTTTTACTGAAGGTTTGATCCCCGCCCCCTCCCGCACCCCCCCGCCACCACCACCACACAATTACTTAACCTTTTACATTATTACATTTACAGGACATCCTTCTAAACCACTAAACAGTCCTTAGGCCAGCACTTTAATCAAAAATTATTAAAGGGTTTAGTTTTAAGGTAGAGAAACCCCTTGCTTTTCTAAAAAGGAACATGCATGAATATAAAGATTTTCCTGATAAAACAAGAAAAACACATTTTGGCCTAAAATATACACTGGTTTAAAACCTGGAATTTTAGTGTGGGGGAGATGAAGTAATTTTTTGTTTTGTTTGTTTATTTGAAGTAGAAGGTAGAGCAGAGGAAGGAAATGGGGGGGAGGGAGAAGGGGAGGATTGAGTTATCCCAGTATTTTTTGAGAAGACTCAGCCTTAACCATTTCCAAAATGCAATAAGAAAAATTTTTATATCATTAAAAATCACTATTTAAAAAAATCACTATCAATTATACATCTTTCAGGGAAAGTATTTAGGATTAAGGTAATCGAGTATCAAAAAAGCAATTACCATGGGGCCAGGAACTCCAGATTCTTAACCAGAAGCTTTAGTTAATATAGAAAAGATCATACAAATAGCCTGAACTGTCTAGAGACTGCCATTTGTGGCCCAGAAGAGTCTCTGGGAGAGTTGTACATTTTCTACTGTAAAATATGCATAATCTCCCAGTTAGAGCCATGGGGCTCCAGCCCCCTGCCTTAGACACAGTCACGCAGAGGATTTTCCCCTTGGTTTACTTCAATACTTGCTTTTGAGCTTGTGGTAAAAAAAATTATACCTTCTGAGTCAGAGTGGGTGGAGAGAGGGCCTGGGATGAGATCAAATGACAGCCTTTCCTCTTTCCCTCAGGAAGTAAAGTCCACTGGCAGAAGTGCCTAAATTGGCTCTGCCCTCCTTGGTTCTTAACAATGCTCACTTGTTTCCACAGCGCAGTGGAATTAAATGCCTTAGAAAAAGAGTAACATTCTAGAAAATAGTTTAATTGCCTTTTCTTTCTAAATTGCCTCATCTGTGGAAGATTCCTTTGCTGAATACCACATCAGAGGTAAGATGGAATTGGGACTGTGTGCTGGGGTTGGTTTTCTAAAAAGTTTTGGATAACTGGCATCTCTCCCAGCCAGGTCTGCGCACCAGACCGCCATTCCTTGTTCTCTGCCAGTTGACTCTCCTTTTTAGTACGAAGCAAACTGCCTTGCCAACCTGACAGTGGGAAATAATAAGTGATGTCCTCTTTCTTAGAAAATATACGTTTTGTTTTGCTATTTCTCTCTTTAATATGCGTATTTACTGAACCATCTATGAGAAGGGAACAGACACCATGATTTCAAACCTAAATACTTTTCAGCATGTATCTCCTACAAACAAGAACATTCTTCTCTTACAGAACCATAAGACCATCACCATACCCAAAAGATTTAAACATTAGTACAGTGCTGTCTATCAGGCAGTCCATATCCAAATTTCTTCAATTGTCTTTCCAAATGTCTTTTTCTTTTTTCTTTTCTTTTTTTTTTTTGAGGTACCAGGGACCAGGGATTGAACCTGGGACCTCACATGTGGGAAGCCGGTGCTCAACCACTGAGCCACATCGGCTTCCCTGAGTTGGTTTTTCCGTTTGTTTTGCTTGTTGTTCGTCTTCTTTAGGAGGCATTGGGAACCGAACCCGGGACCTCCCATGGGGAAAGCAGGTGCTCAACTGCTTGAGCCACATCTGCTCCACACCAAATGTCTTATAACTTTTTTTTTTTTGACCCAGGATCCACTAAAAAAACAGGCATTGCATTTTGTTGTCATGCCTCTAGACCATTTCCATTTTAGCAAGTGCTTTGTAAAGGGAATTCCTAAACCAGGCTTCCCCTCCCTTAAAAAAAATTTTTTTTTTTTTAATTAAAGAAGTTGTAGGTTTACAGAAAAATCATGCAGAAAATAAAGAGTTCCCATATATCACCCCTGTATGAGTAACACCTTGCATTAGTGTGGTACATTTGTTACAACAATATTATTACAACTGTACTATTAACTATAGTCCATGGTTTACATTAGGGTTTCCTGCTTGTGTTGTACTCCCCCTCCCTTTTTATGTAAAGCCAGGAGCTCACCCAGAGGACCTGAAGGGTGAGGCATAGCTTTCCCTAGGGTGTGGCTTACAGACATGGGGGAGGGTCACTGAGGACAGTTCTAGGGGTGGCCATCCCACAGTCAGTGAGGTCAGGTTTTGCAGTTAACTCCTTTGCAATTCCCGCCTGAAATAAACTGAGTGGTCATTTTTCAGATGCCATTCAGGCTGGTGGAAGAGAGATTTCTGTGGTAACTTTGATGTCCTTCAAATCACAGCCCTTATTTTTTTCTCACTCTCCCATGGTTCTGCCTCAATCATAAATATCGAAGAAACATTATAGCCAGGTATTCTTTACAGGTAATTAAGAACATACCTCAAAGAGATATGCAGACTTGCCATGTGAAGGCAGGCAGCAGGCCTCCAGAAAAATTCTTGAACACAGGTCAAAGCACTGCTTGCATTCTGAGGCTGAGATCACAGAGTCTAGAAGGAAATAATCTATTTTTGAAGGGTAGGCTAAAAAAAAAATTACAGTGTAAGTGGTTTTGTATCACAGAGAATAATAAAGTTTAAAAGTTTAGATCAGGTTTTTGGTCAACTGAGTCAACCGTATCTTGGATTTGTCACAGGGCACAGGCGAAGCATCATGTTGAAGAGGCAGGGGCAGGCCTGGCCTTATACTAAAACCCTGGATGGAGGATGGGGATGGATGATTGTGTTTCACTTCTTCCTGGTGAGAATTTCCTTTCCCCTGATTTCTTTCTGCCTGAAAGAATCTTTCTTCTCTCTGGAGCAGCCTAACAAGATTACCTTATGAAATTCTTGGTATTTGAGTGGAAAGGGGCCAGAACAAGGCCAGGAACCACCAATAATGGTTGCAGTCAGTGGCTTACTTACTAAACCCAGGTGAATGTTGAAAATGTCCCCCTGGAAAAGCAGAAGTGTTCTCATGCTATTTCCCTTTCTCCCTATCAACCCTTAAAAGTGGAGCATGCTCTAGTCATGATCACCGGCTCTGTCCTGGCTGCATGACAACTAGAATTTGGGGACAATCATACTTTTAACCATCCTGGAGGTGGCATTAGAAAGTCAGCATGTGTCTCAAAAGGGCTTTGGGTGTGGGTTTCCCAGCTCATGCCAGCATATATATATAACACTGCTGGCCAGAGACCCCTGCACTAACAGGAGATAGGGACATTTTCTCTCTGATCTGCCTGCTGTCTACTTCCCAATCCATCCCCACCAACCATAACTTATGCTAGAATTAGGCCTAATCCATATTTCTGGTATGTCTGGAAAGGGAGAGAAGGATGTAAATTCTGAAACTCGAGTTAATTTTTCTACTTTATCCATTAGCAACTATTAACTTCTTTCCTGTGTCCTTCCAGAAGCTCTTGGAGTTGTTAGCTGAGAAGTGGTGATCTAAGTCATCAACATGCCCATTCTAGAATGTTGGTGAATCCCATGACAGATTCATCCTACTAAACCCTGCAGAGTGGCACCAGCTCTACAATCCCTTAGTGTCCCCCAAATAATTTCCATTATCTCTGAAATGTGCTCACACAAACATCCTTTCCCTCCTGAATTTCCTCAGCCCTACAGGAAGAGGAGTAAGTGCAGTGCACAATGTGCATAACTAAGAACTCTATAAAAAGGGTAGGAAATCATGTTTCTTCCCTGGTGATGGCGAAAGGGGAAATGGGACAGAGGTCCCCAGCCAGGATTTAAGTAAATAAAAACTCCTAACAGAAGACAACTTGTTAAACATTAGCCTTATTACCAAATGTGGAATCTTTTTTTTTTATTCCCCAGAAATGTTACTAATAAGAAAACTAAGGATCCCCTAAGTTTGAGAGCTCTTCCTGTGGTGGGCCGAACTCCCCAAATCATGGGCTTTGAAGAATTGGCATTGTTGGTGAGGAGGTGCATCTAGTTCTCTCACCTTTCTCCCCAATAACCACCACTTAATAACCAGATTAATAATGTCCCATGTTTTGGGTATGACACATTATAAAACCATAAAAAATACACCAGATTCTCAAAATGTTAATAATGAACTCAAGGGCTCTTTGCCCACAGTGGTCATGTGGATACTTAGATCTGACTATGCTTTTGTTTCTGCATGAGAGTCAAAGTGTACTTTTCTACAACATATGAGCTCCTGAAAAGATGAGTGAAAAATCCAATAACTAAATGTTCTTCTGGAGCTCCCTATTTTATTTTATTTTATTTTATTTTATTTTTTTTTTTAAAGATTTATTTTATTTTATTTATTTATCCCCCCCTTGCCGCTTGTGCTGCTGTGTCCATTCGCTGCGTGTCTTCTCTGTGTCTGCTTATCTCCCCCTTGCTGTGAGGTCTTGCCGCATCAGCCCCGGGAAGCGAACCCGGCGCCTCTCATATGGTAAACGGGTGCTCTATCCATTGCGCCACACCCGCTTCCTGCCGTGAGTTTGCTGCATCAGCCCACCGGGCCGCGCCGGCTGGCCTGCCCTCACAAGGAGGCCTCGGGACGCGAACCCGGGCCTCCCATATGGTAAACGGGGGCTCTATCCACTGAGCCACACCCGCTTCCCTGGAGCTCCCTATTTTAAAAAGGATTCATTTTAGGGAAGTTACCAATTACTCTGTAAGCTGGGTCTTTTTTTTTTTTTTTTTGGTTGTTCTTAGTAGAGAAGTTGTAAATGTTTTTACAGAACAATCATGTGTTTTGTAAATTCACACTTTCACATAAGTCTTGTTTAAAGCAAGGTATACTGGGCCATAGTTTTCCTTTGGTTGTGTAATATTGAATAAAATGAGCAGCGCAAGTGGTTCTTAGTATTTTATACATCCTCCAAAACCTCTTGAGAACCACTAGACTAAAATTTAAAATCCCTTAACATATCTTTCCATGTAGGAAAGAACTCTACATGGACAAAGATGCTGATTCCACCTGTTTTCCCAGCAACACCTATTGACAGAGGGAAGAGTAAAAGGAACTTTTGTCCAGGCAGATCCTAGATAATGCATACAGCAAGTAACCACCTGTAGGTGTTCTAATTTATACAAGTATTATATTGATTTCTGTTTAGAAGGCTTAATTATCATCTTCAGCTAACCTTTTTTTTTTTTTTTTTTTAAACCAATAAGGCTTTAAAGATGTGATAACCTTGAAGCTACCAAGCTGGGTAACTGTGCCCTTCATGGAGTTGGGAGAAGGATCTTAATCCCAAGACAGCCTCCTGAATGGGGCTTTGTTAGGGACACTGGCTTAGGCCATTCCTCATGTTTCTATTTTTCTTGAGACCTAGAAGCACATTAAAGAGTTAGGCTTTACTAACATTATAGTGGTTAGGAGGCTCTACAGACTTTTTGGAAAGCAAATGATAATTTTCCTCAAAGATGGGAGAATTAACTGTTTCCCATTAATTACTCAGTTGGAGTTTCCAGAAGTAAGAAAAGGGTGGACCCTTTTATAATTGCTATGAGAGCACTGATGTAAACTGATGCGGGAGTAAGTCCATGTATATTACAAAAGTGTGTGTGTAAGACACAGATTTTCCCAGGAATGGTAAAATATAGTTGCAGTCATGATTAGCCATCCAACCTTTCCCAATGAGAGAAATGAGACACTGGTATATGGGGTGGGGGTGTGATAGGAAGAAAAACCCAGGCTCTATTATTCAAGAAGAAAATGGCAAATGGATGTAGTTTCAGAAAAATAAGCCTTTCAAAGGTCAAGAAAGAGTGGTTAGTGTTATCCTTTAGCCTTCAACTTTTCTTTGGGAGAAACCTAAAAATGTTCTCATGTGTAAGAAAGAAAGATCTCCACCATTCATTTCTTCCTTCAGTATTTGAGTGCCAATATCTTATGAGGCTCTGCACTGGACTGTGAGTATACAGACATGGCTCCAACTCTGCCATCGAGCTCAGATTATTGGAAAAGACAGTCTGTGGACAGTAATAGGTGCTAGGTGCTCCTCAAGCAAGGGAAGGCAGAGGAAATCAGAGGTCTCTGGGAACAGGTGTTGTCTCAGAACTTCAAGTATGACTAAAAAGAAGCCAAGCAAAATACATGTGTATGGTCCCAACGATATTGGGTAAAGGCAAAACATGTTCAGCCAATTTTAAGACTTATAGTAAGGCTGCCTTTTAGTTCTTTAAAAAAAACCAAAAACAAAAAAACCAAAAAAATTTCTTCTTATGGTCTAGGCACGTTATTTCTGCAATCCAGAGAGCTCAAATCCCTCCCTAACCCTCCCTCATCCCCCCTTTGAAAGGCTAAGTTCTACTCAGATTTTGGCTTAAATGTTTCTTCTTCCAAAAAATCTTCCATCTTCCCACCTCCAAGCCTAAATTAAATCCTCTGTTGTAATAGTTTCCTTTCTAGCACTTACCACACTTTATAACTATATATGTATGATGACTGATTTTCTATATTCAGCCTATCTTACTAAAATGCATGTCCCATGAGAACAAGAACCACGTCTGCTTAAGCCCAGCCCCTGGTATACAGCCTAGAACACCGTAAGCTCTATTTTTATTAAAATTGTTGGTGGATGGATGAATGAACTGATTAATGGACATATTTATGAATAAAGAAGGCAATGAAATTGGATAGGCGGGGGTTTGTATGACATGCTAAGCACATTGATTTTTATCTTGAGACTATGAGGAGCTAATGAAAAAAAAATTTAGCTAGAGTGATGAGATCAGATCTGCATTTCGGAAAAATAGCTCTGGCTGTAAGGTGGATAATGGTTGGTGGGGGATATGCCTGAAAGTAGAGATCCATTGGAGGGATGTTGCAATGGTCCAGGTGAGAAAACAGCAAGGTCCTAAACTAAGGCAGTGGCAGTGGGGATGGAGAGAAAATGCAAATCTGAGCAATAATAAGGGGTATACCTATAAGACTTGGAGAGTAATTAGATGTCAAAGAAAAAGAGCCATGGAGTCCTCGGTTGTTGGTTTGGGCAACTTGAAAATGGATACCATTCATTGAGTTGGAGGACACAGGAAGAGGGCGAGAAAATCTGGAGATGGGTTGAATGGCTTAGTTTCTGTTACCCTGAGTTTGAGAGACTTGTAACATAACTAACAATGGGTCCAACATAGTTTATATCCATCTGGAGCTCAAACTCTGCATATTGAAATTTATCAGTCACTAGCATACATGGTAGTTTGAACTATAGGGCAAGGAGGGTAAAATCACCAAGGACAAGAGGGATGAAAACAAAATCCTGGAGAAAACCAATGTTTAGGGGATGAGTGAAGGTAGAAGAGGCCATAGGGGACACTGTAAACAGAGAAGAGGCAATCCAAAAGCACACTGACACCTAGGCCAAGGCAGGAATTTTCAGAAGTGATGAGCAGATGCTGCTGAGAGGTCAAACAGAAATGACAAAGGACTATTGGTTCAGCAACAAGGAACTCTCTGATAACCTAGATAGCTGTTTCAGTGGAATAGTGGGGGCTGAAGTCAGAATGGTAGTTGGGTGAGAGGAAGTGGAAATACCTAGTAGACTATTCTTTAAAGAATCTTGTCTGTGAAAGTCAGGAAGAGCTAGGGTGATATTAAAAGGGAACTAGAGTAAGAGGTTGTTTATTATTAAATAAGTGTAATTTCTGAGCAGTCTGTATTCAAAAGGGGCCACTGTGGCCGATTGGCCCTCTTTCCTAAGACAAATATTCTAATTAGAATGATCTGGTGGAGTTCTTACTGGGGGTTGGGGAAGCCTCTTTAAAGTATTCCTAAACACTTAGGTTGCTTCTACACGTTTGTTATTGTAATGTTGCATAGGCATTGGTGTAAAAATATGTCTGATATAGTGCTTTCGGTTCTATTTGATATATGCCTAGGACTGGAGTTGCTGGGTCATATGGTAAAGCTATGTTTAACATTCTGGGTAACAGCCAAATTTTGTTTTCCACACTGGATGTACTATTTTACTTACCCACCAACAATATATGATTTCTTTGCATATTTGCAGACACTTTCTCTTAGTTTGCCAAAGGCTGCCAACAAAAGCTTACAGTTCTGTGGCTGTGAAAATGTTCAAATCAAGGCATCATCAGAGATGCTTTCTTACCAAATGTTGTCTGCTAACAGATCCCGGCCACTTGGCAAGACAAGATGGTGGCTGGTCTCTGTAAGGTTCCTGTCTTTCCCTCCAGGCTCATATTCTCCCCGAGCTCAGCTATGAGTTATCAGGCACATGGCTAGTCTCTCCATTCTTCTTGTTTGGGCCTGCTATGTTGATTCCAGGCTCCAGCATCTGTCTCAACCCCTCAGGGTTTCTCTGTCTTTCTGTAGTCCTCTGTCTCATATGGCAGGTTCAAAATGGCAGCTGTATTTTTCTGTTTGTTTCTGCTTTCAGTTCTAAGTTTTTATGCTACCTCACCAAGAGGATGGAGAACTAACCTAGGTCATGCCTCACTGACAGTCCAATCAAAGGCCCTAAAATAATCTAATCTAAAGTTATCTTAAAAAAAAAAAAAAGTTATCTAATCAAAGGTCCCTTAATTGAATCTAATGCAATAAAAGAGTTCCACACCCACAGAAGTGAATTAGTTCATGATCTCTCAGAAACATGATCACTCCTGGGATTCACAAAACTTCAAACTGTCACACATTTGTTCTTTTCTTTTCTAATCCTAGTGAGCATGAAGTAGTATCTCATTGTAATATTAGTTTGCAATAAAATATAATCAAATGGAAAAAAAAAAAGTATTCCTAAAAGGCTCAACTCAATTAACTGTTCTTAAAGATAAAAAGAAATGAAGGAGCTGGATATTTCTAGGGGCTTTTATTTTTGGGTAAGCCCATTTATTATGTCTGATGTGGCCTCTGGTTACAGGACTGAAACCCAACAAGCTTGGCCCAAGCCAGAGGATGAAATACTATAATATAGCCTTATCTAATCTGCTTAGTTAACTAAGGAAAACCTAGACTTTGGGAAAAAGACTTTTAATATCTTTAAATGGAAACAGAAACAAAGTTGAAAGGTTGTGAGTACAGTGGGGGAGGGGTGATAAATGCAAATGTTTTTCTCTTGACCTTCTTTATATTTTGTTTTTAATTTTTATTTATTAGAGAAGTTTTGGGTTTACAGAACAATCATGCATAAAATACAGGATTCCCATACACTACCCCACCACCAACTTGCTTTGGTGTGGCACCTTTGTATGACAGCACATTTTTATAATTGTAAAGTCTATGGTTTAACTTATGGATGGTCCACTTGTGCCCTTGGCCTTCTTGATAAACATAGTAGAAGACACAAACCCAGTTGACAAGTCATATCCATTCACTGTTGCTATGCTGAGACAACAGGATCAGACCAAGAAGAAAGGTTCTGAACTGGGGACTAGCAGCTAGCCAAATTCAGGTGTCTAAGAACATAGAGGTCAGCATCCTGCAGATGCTAGCACAAAACCCAGGTACACAGAGAAAGAGAAAGGTTGTATTTCAGGTTGACAGCTCCTTTTAGTGTTCCTTGCTCACAGAGAACACAGCTACCACTGTTTTTTATTTTGAGAGAGTGTAACAGAGAAACAAGCCTAAATAGTTTTGAGATTTCTGTATACTTTCTAGACTGATTTCCTGGTAGAAGCACCTTTGAGGAAAATTATGATTACAAACTACCTGAAAGGAGGCCTGATAAAATGTTTTTCACTGTTGAATATGTAACTCTGATGAACACAGGGTTATTCACTCCAAATAAGGAAAGTTTTGTACCTTCTATCAAATGAGAATGGGGAAAAAAGCAATAAGGATGTAGAGCGGGTGTGGCTTAGTGGTCGAGCGCCTGCTTCGCATATATGAGGTCCCGGGTTCAATCCCCAGTACCTCCTTAAAAAAAAAAAAAGCATTAAGGGACTTCCTCCTCACCCCCAACTTTGGAACCTCTAAGCATCATCAATTCTTTTAGTCCCTTGCCTCTAGACAAGATATAGTAAATCTAAAATACAGTCTAGCAATGGGAATGAAAAGGAAGTAAAGATCTTGATGATTATTTAATAGAGTAGATGAGGGAAGGAGACATCTAAGGAGTCAAGATTTGATTGATGGTACCAATCAAAGAGAATTGAAAAGGAAAAGTAGGCTTGAGATAAGGAAAGGATGAGTTTAGTTTCAGATGAGCTGAGCCTGAGTTAGAAAAACATGGTAAACAGTTGTGTCTGATGCTCTTAGGAAAGCAGAATGCTAACAAGATAACAAAACCATAGTTAATGATTTGAGTATTTTTTTAAAAGATTTTATTTATTTATTTATCCCCCCCTGCTGCTTGTGCTCACTGTGTCCATTTTGCTGTGTGTTTTTCTGTGTCTGCTTGTCTCCCTTTGTTGTATCGTCATGCTGCATCAGCTCACCGCACCGCGCGGGCAGGGGCCGGCTTGCCTTCACCAGGAGGCCCCGGGAATCGAACCTGGGGCCTCCCATATAGTAAATGGGAGCCCTATCGACTGAGCCACATCCGCTTCCCATGGTTTGAGTATTAAGTGCTAAGCATTCAGTATTTTACTGGAATTTTCTCAATCTTCACAACCTTATGAACTAGAAAACATTTTTATTGTCCTTTGTCATGTTAAGTTTGCCCAAGGTCACACAGCTAGTAGGAGGCAGAGCCAGGATTCAGTCCAAGATTGTAGAACCCAGACTCCTAACTACTATGTTCAGTACATAGGTGAGAGTAACTACAACCTTGAGAGTGAAAGATTGTCCAGGAAGCAGGTATAAAGTTAGAGGAGTGCAGAACCATGAGGGAAAAATACTGACCAGGTAGACAGAGAAAAGGGAATGAGTGAAAGGGAACCAAAGAATTCCACAGTTCTTAAGCATTGGGCACGGCCAGATTGACAATACAGAAAGTGGCCATGAAAAACCATGCCACTGGAAAAAGGAAAGGAAAAGGGGAAGCTAGGAAGTCCCTGGTGTGGACAAATGCTCTTCTCCCATAAGCAACTAGAATTAGTTGTCTTTAACATATGCTATTCTAACAGAATAGTTGGTCTGGAGTCAGATTGTCTGGGTTCAAATCTCAGCTCTAGCACCCTCAGCTTAAGCAAATTATCTTCCTAAACCTCAATTTCCTGATCTACAATACAGTACTGACACATTCTTTGTAGCCTTGTAATGAGGATTTAAGGAGATACTCTCATGTAAAATGCTTAGCCCCTCTAATAAAAGGAGTGACACCCCCCACCACCATATAAAATATATAATGTGGAGCCAATAATGCAAACTGGTAAACACTAGTGAGCCAGAGGAATCATAATCTCTAGCAGCTGTAACCTCCTCTGTAATAACTCACTCATCACCTGACTTGGACTCTTTGGTCTGCTTTGATTTAGGTAAATGTATTTCTGATGGGGATGACCAAGTCTTTTGCCATTTTATTTGTGGTTTTTCAAGAAGAGTTTGAAGGCACCTCAGAGCAAACTGGCTGGATTGGATCCATAATGTCATCACTTCGTTTTTCTGCAGGTATAAAGCCAACAATAAGCTTGCTGTCCAAGGAAAAGGCCCAACAAGGGCAATTCCCAGATGATTCCTGTCAGTCATGCAAGACCAGACAAAGCATTGTTAAATTCAGATTCATTTATAAATGAAATGAAAGCTGAAAAAAGACTTGCAATGTTTAGCCTCTACTTGACTGGATAACTAAGTTGGAAAAATAGGCTTCACAGTTAAGTTGAAGAATCAAACCATTCTTTGATTCTACGATTCAATACTTCATGTCTTGTGAGTTTCTTTCCACAGGCCAGTAATGCCTTGCTGTAGATTTAACAAGGCCCTCAAATGGAAGTCAGACCATGAAGTTCTAATCACTCTTAAAACACAGACCCGACTCCTCTCCTTGTTTTATTTGGAGTTGTAACATGGTGGAGCAGATTAACAGATTCATCCCTGTCCTAGTCAGAGGCCACTAGATGCCATCTCATTTTCATGATTTTATAATGCATTTTCAATAAGCTTCCTCTCCATACAATTTCTTCTTTAAGTCTTATTCCAAAAAGCAAAATTGTGTGTAACAGGATATTCAGAAACCCAATATAGGTATCTTTTTGAAAGATACACAAAATTTCAAAGTAGGGTCCTCTTGTTTTCCTTCAGTCCCTCATTGAAATCCCACATCAGAGGACAAGTGATGGCTGAGCACATTTACCTGTCTATCTTCTCTCAAGGTCCCCTGGTTGCCACGATTTGTGAAATACTTGGAGAGAAAACTACTTCCATTCTTGGGGCTTTCCTTGTTACTGGTGGATATGTGATCAGCAGCTGGGCTACAAGCATTCCCTTTCTTTGTGTAACTATGGGACTTTTACCTGGTGAGTCCACTGTAAAAATGAAACTATAAAAAGAGCTAAGAACCTTCACTTTTACTGCCCATGGACCCAAAAGGCCTACTTATCTTGTGTTCAGTAGAGTATCTTGTTTGGTGCCACACTGCTTAATGTGAAAGTGATTCCAAGCTACTACCTTTCTGCTTCTTTTAGGTTTGGGTTCCGCTTGCTTGTACCAAGTAGCTGCTGTGGTAATCACGAAATATTTCAAAAAACGATTGGCACTTTCTACAGCTATTGCCCGCTCTGGGATGGGACTGACATTTGTGCTGGCACCTTTTATACAATTCCTGATAGATCTATATGACTGGCCAGGTAAGTCATTCTGAGTTTCTAAACTATCAACTCGGCAAGATTTAACGTTCAGCCCTCTCCCATTTAGTCACTAGAGGTGAAGTGAAGACTTCCAGGGCAACCAATTTCACAAGGCACAAAAGAAATAAGCAAGACTTTTAAAGTAAATAAAAAAATAAATAAAAATAAAAAATAAAAATAAAATAAAGTGAACAAGCTCTACTTCCTTGGAGAATACATAGGCGAGGTCTGAAACTACTTGCTGGCTTCACCAGCTCACATTAGCAACTAAGAGATCACCACAGGGTTCAATGCCCAAGGAGATGGGCACGCTGTGCAGCTGGAGTAACATGCTGCAGTGAGTGATACCCCTGGGAAAACGAGGATTCTCCCTTCCTTCTTTCCCCCACCAAAGCACTCACTTTTCAAATTTTTTCTTCAAGAAAAGTCTACATTTTAAAAAAGCTTCCTGGGGAGCGGATGTGGCTCAAGCCCTTGAGTGCCTGCTTCCCACATGGGAGGTCCCGGTTCGGTCCCCACTGCCTCCTAAAAACAAAAACACAACAAGCAAACAAACAAAAAGGCCAACTCAGGGAAGCCAATGTGGCTCAGTGGTTGAGTGCCAGCTTCCCACATAAAGGTCCCAGTACCTTAAAAAAAAAAAAACCTTCCTCCATCAGACTTACTGAAATAGATGGGGGGTGGGGGTAGGGGTGAAGCTTGGGTAAAAAAAGAATTATGTTGCTTAATATTTAGATTTTTTATATACTGCCAACTATAAATTTTCACAAATGTATAAAAATCATTTACCCACAATTTTCTTTGTACCTGGAATAACAAATATATTTGGACTAAAGTAACTTTAAACTGGGGAAAAATACTCATATGCCTGCTTCTATCTACGCAGCAGTTTTGGTGACTCTTGCTTTTCTTAAGTCAAAAAATATCACTAGCTTAATGGTGAATGGGCCCAGTCGACAAATAAAGATAGGAGAGCAGAACCCATAGATTGTCCTATTACTAGATGCAGCATATACAAGTTACAGCTCTCGTCAGGACATATGAAATCAAGCAGTTATTCCGCTTCAAAGGTAAGGTTGGCACCTGTCTTCTTTCAAGGCATTTAAAAAAATGTCATGGGATATAAGGCTGTCCCTTTTTCTAAGGCAGTTTCCAAATGATCCCCATTATCTAATCCTGTATTTTCTATACCCATTTTATACTCACTTCAAACTTAAAATCCATTTAAAACATTCACTATCAAATTTGAATTATCTCCTCTCCAAACTGTTTTCTTTTTTACTTTAGCAAAATACCACTCTCCTTTCATCCCATCTATTCATGCAGCTCCTTCTGGTTTTGTCACCAAAGGATATAGCAGGGTGTATGGCTAATTAAATCAACAGACTTAAATGTTTCCAGTTAAACTGAGGGGCAAGGTAGTGTTTTCAGGAATTTTGACTGAATATTTAGTGATGGGGCCTTTTCTGAGCCTATATAGTATTGTGAACTGAGATTATTTTTAACTTCTCAATTTCTATTTAGGTGCCCTTATACTATTTGGAGCTATCATAATGAATTTGGTGCCTTCCAGTATGCTCTTGAGACCCATCCATATCAAAAGTGAGAGTAATTCTGACATTAAAGATGAAGATAGTTTGTCTGCAAGTGGTCCTGAGGCAGTGTGCAGGACAGAAACGTCATACTGCAACGAGACCCAGACGTCTTCCATCAGGGACAGTACTATGGAGAGGGTTGCGCAACCCAGTACAATTTCAACAGTCTCAGAAAATCAAAACAAAGAGTTCAACAATGGGCCTAAGAAGAAAAGATTGCTCCTAAGCAACAAAGAAAGTTCTGAGAAAAAGACTATCTTGTGGAGCTGCAAATTCTTTGATATTTCTCTCTTTAAGAACCCTTTCTTCTACATATTTACCTGGTCTTTTCTCCTCAGTCAGTTAGCATATTTCATCCCCACTTTCCACCTGGTAGCCAGAGCCAAGACACTGGGGATTGATAGCATGGATGCCTCCTACCTCATTTCTGCAGCTGGTAAGAAAGCCGACATCACCCTCATACCCAAAAGGAAAAATGGAGTTAATTTTAAAAATTAAATTTTTATTAAAAAGCCGAAACATTTTTTTTTAAATAGGAGGGGAAAAAGGCAGCTGTATGTAGGCAGGCCAAGAAAAGCAAGTTTCTTTTGAAGATGGAGCACAGCACAAGTTTTCCCTGCCCTGGTCTGTCACTGAACCTTGCACACAGGCTCCCCCTACTGGACAATAGTCCCTAAACCGTCTTATTCATCTTCTCTATCAGTATCTGACACAGTAGACATTATTTATTGGATAAATGCTGAATTTCTAAAAAATGATACTCAGGAGAGTGGGTGTAACTCAGTGGTTTTAGCGCCTGCTTCCCATGTACGAGGTCCCAGGTTCAATCCCTTTTACCTCCTAAAAAAACCTGCTTCCTCTAGGAAGCAGGTAGTGGTGAAGAAGACAGGGTCTGAAACCAGACTTCTCAGGTACAAAGTCTAGCTGCAGGCTTCCTAGCTGTGTGACCTCAATTTCCTTGTCTATAATAGTACCTACACTCATCAGGTTGTCAGATTGAACAAGCAATGCATGCAGACTTCAGAATAGTGTCTGGCCCATATTAAAATAGCCAATAAATGTTTTATTAATACTAGTAGGTAAATATTTTCCTTTTGGAGTTAGAGTAAGATAAATATGATTCTTTAGTCACTAATGTATTGGCTCATAATTTAAGTTAAAAATAAAAACAATAATTTTAGTTGCGTATTTAAATATATTTGGAAACAGAATATTTGATCCATAAGAAATATGGATTCTCTCAACTGTTAAAATAGGGAGTCTGAGAAAATGAAAAGGGACACGAGATGGAACTGGTTAGCTCTAATTATAATTGTCAGTTGTTCAACATCAACTTTTCTCTTGCTACTTTCTTTGGTAAATATCAAATTTACCAATCCCAAATTTGTCCCCCTTATGAAAATGACTGCACTTCCCTTCAGCTGTTCCAATTGCAAAAATATTCCATTTCAGTCGGTGCTTATGTACACAAAAGCAAAAGATACATGGCTAAACTGATTTTTTTCATTAAATTGTTTGGTAGAATACATTTAGAGATCAGATTAGGGCTATCCAAAGGGACTAAAGAACATAAAGCCTCAATATATACCCTAGGAAATAACTGAAAATATAGAAATGGTAGTATGCATTATTTTTAAACTTTATTGTAGTAACATATACAACTCAAAATTTCCCACTTTAATCACATTCAATTCAAGAGTACGATTTAGTGGTACTAATTACATTCATGGTGGTATTCATTTTTTATTCCTCTTTTTGTGGAACAATTTATATATTTCAACTAGGAAGAAAATAAACTAAATACAGCTCATGCTACTTCTGGTGAAAGTCTCTTTCAGTATTTAACTACTACATTTGCTAACAGGATGAGTAAGAAGGTTCTGTTATCATGAAACTGAGTGAAAAATGTAGTTTTTAAGTCTTATTCAAGTTACACCCAAGCTCTGATGGTCAAAATATGACCTACCATTTCCAGACTTCCCAAGTAATTTTCAAATTAAACATAATGACCTTTGGAGGACTTAATTACTAAAACCTCAAATGTAATTATAAGAAAGAGTCCCAACATCTGTTGTTTTTTTAATTCCATCATAAGACTTTATTATATATACTTCAATCTTCAACCTTATGACTTCTCCAGGACACTGACCTGAGGGTCTAATAAAGGCCTTCTTAGCCCAGGGTCCTTTATAACCAGGGATTTCATTTGGTGGGATGAATTTTCTAAACAAAATCAGAAAAAACACCTAAAAACTTGATGGGTCGTCTCCCCAACTCTGGAGACTTTCCAGTATTCTATTAGATAAATGTGGCTAGGTAAGTAATGACAGATGCTACTGACAGATGAATGAAACAAGTTGTTTTCTCATATGTCCTGTACTGAGGATGAGATACTTATGAAAAGATGCCTTATATATGTAGTTATATGCCTTATATATTCACATTTTTCCAAAGGGTTCAGGAAAATGGAATTAGGATTTCATAAGACCTTGTTCAATACTGTTCTAGGTATCACTGAGACAGTAAGTCAGATAATCTCTGGATGGGTTGCTGATCAAGGCTGGATCAAGAAATATAATTACCACAAGTCTTACCTCATCCTCTGCGGCATCACTAACCTGCTTGCTCCTTTAGCCACCACATTTCCACTACTTATGACCTACTCCATCTTCTTTGCCATTTTCTCTGGTGGATACCTTGCATTGATACTTCCTGTACTGGTGAGTAGACACACTCATTAACATTGTTAAAACATTTAGCAAAAGCAAATATCAGTAACAGTCTCCCCAAAAGAGAATATACATTTTCTAGCAAAATGTTGCGGTTTTTTTTTAAATCATACCATGGCCTCAGAAACCCTGTACCTATATTCTGTAGTAATTCATCTTACCTTGGGGAGGAAGGAAGGGATAGTGAGAGAACTATCCCCATGGATAAGGAAAGAAATGAAAGCAAAAAAAAGATCAGGAGGATTCCCTATTTTGTTTATCAGTCTCCCATAAAGTTATGTTCACTCTTCCTCTTCAGTTCCAGAAATTTCTTGGGCTCCTTCTAAGACACAATTTTGAAGAGTTCCCTGAGAAAAAAAAGTTGTTGTTTGACCAGTATGGCTTCTCTCTTGCAGAGGTTATTTCCTTGGTCCTGTCTATTTCAATAGGAACTTTTTTTTTTTAACTTCTTCCATTTTTACCCCAAAATTGACTTAAAATTCCTGGAGCCATATGGGACCAAAATACTAATACAAATACTTCTGACCATATCCCATGGGTTTTTCTTGGAATCAGGTCCCCAAGGCTTTCTGGAACAGAATCCCTGGAAAATCTCTAGCCTGATAGCAAAGTTAATGTAAGTGCTACAATACCATAGGAGACTTAAGCAAAAATCAAGCTTTACATAGCTGAAATCAACTCTGTGTGATATCTGATATTTTATAAACCAACTGTTGCAACTCAGCTATAAAGGGGATCCAAGAATGCCACTGTCGGCCAGAATGTGAATACTATTTCCTAACAGAGAGGAGTAGCATGGCTTGGGGGTAGGGGGGAGAGGGGAAGTACCCTGAACAACTTAAAAGATTAAAGAAACAACCAAAACCAATGTTTCCTTAGTAATAAAATGGAAACACTGCCTGCCTAGCAAAATTACTCTTCCCTATTTGACCTCAGCTCTCTATCATTGGGGCAAAAGGTCATCCAAATTACCTCAGAAGTCAACTATCACAGTATGACAGAACATAAGCAGCACTTGTCTCTTTGTGGGCACAGGTCTCTACAGAACTTCAACCTTAATATAACTAACACTGAATTTTAATCTTTACAGGTTGATATGTCTGGGAATTCTACAGTACACAGGTTTTTGGGACTTGCTAGTTTCTTTGCTGGGATAGCTGTCCTTTCTGGACCACCTATAGCAGGTAACAGCCACATTCTGAGCAAATTTCTATAGCAACAAAAGAAAACACTGATCCCTAATTAATGGTAACATATAATAACAATATCATATTGAAGAAACTAATACTATTTCTGCCTTTCCTGTTCCTCCTCTTACTCCATCGCTAATACAGGAGATTCTCTGCTTGAGGGTTTACTCAACAGATAGGCTCTAAGCAGATTCTTATATTCTATTGGGAGTCTTGGAACAGAGATTGTTGTATGTCTACTTGCCTGGGGAGATAAATCAGAATTTTATCCGATTCTCAAAGAAAAGCCATGATGCTAAAAAAAAAAAAAAAAAAAATAGAACCACTAGCATCTTTTATCTAAACAGGAGTCACTTCTATAGCGCTTGAGAGCCCTATCCCTTTGTTTTCTGATGGGCCTTACAGGTGTCTAGGGCTTCCCAATGCCTCTTTATGAGGAATGGAGATCTTTCATATTATCTGTACCAAGGGTGAGAGGATACTTGGACTAAAGGTCGGAAATTGTGTGGAGAGGGTATTTGGAGCCACTGGTAAATATTAAATGCAAGTATAGAAAGACAAGTGAAAATCTGGAGAGTTCTGATTAAGTTCATTTTAAGATTGAAGTATACTTTTTCATTCACTTTTCACCTAACTGGACATTTTGTGCTTGCTGAACATTTAATCCAAGACTATTAACAGATAGACTACTCACAGAGAAATATTTCTAAGGAAGAGACTTAAATAGTTTCTTACACACCATAGGTTCTCAATGCATTTGAATGTATCAATTATTACAGTACTTCCAATCATCCACAAAAAGGACTTCAGCCTAAAACTCAGTTGTGTTTCTTTCAGTCCTAAAGTGAGACAGAGAGGGGAATCTCAACTTGCCCTACTATCATTTTTTTGAAACTAAGTTTTATAATGATGCTAGGTTAGCATCTCTATAAACTCAAGACTTAGAAAAGGCAAATATCAAAAGTATATAAACTTAGGATAACAAAAATCATTGCTGAGAGGGAAAAAAGCACAAGACTCTAAGGTTCAGTTCAGGTACACTTACTCAAAAGGGAAAATTTATACAAATATACAATCAGCTCCCTTATTTGCATTTTTTAATACACCCCTTATCAGACTAACTTGTAGTCTTCATCTTCATACCTGGAAAGCAGGCTAGAATTTTAAAGTCAAACCCGGAATTGTTATATAGGGAAGTGGCAAAAGGATGCCAAATACCACAGGTGCCTAACAGAGCTATTCTATGGTTAGTGCCCAGGCTAGTAAAAAGAAGAAACAGTTCAAGTACTGTTCGCTGATGCATTACTACAATCTTGTTCCTTCTTCACTGGTTGCTTCAAGTGTCTTGGAACTTTTCAAGCTTATTAGGCCAAAAGTATAAGGAAGTAACAAATATCAGGGAAAAGAGTATCTTATTCAAATGATAAAGGCAAGTAACAAAATTACAACATATTTATAGAGATTTTATATATATTTTTTATATATCTTAAAATAAAATGTTTAAAGAGTTCAATATATGAGTAGATAAGGCAAGTTTTGTGAAGACCATTATCTGAAAGAAAAAAAGAATAGGTGTGTATGGGGGGTCTTGAAATCAAGTTGATGGGTCGTGATCTACACTAGTTTTTTAAATAAAAAAGGATTACAACAAAGCAGTTTAGAAAACAGTGTATTACTTTACTGTTAAATTTTTATTTCACACACACACATATCTATGTACTGTAAAATATATTTCTTACTGTGAATCAGTTTTTAAAAAGTGAGGATTAAAAGAGCTAACTCATTGTAAATATTTCTACTCACTAATTCTGAGATTACTTGGGCAATCATAAATTTTATAAGTTCTATTAAAAGTCAAAGGAAATGATAAGGCTATTGCTGAAAGTTTAGGAATAGATTTTTAGTCTGGGAGTTAGTTGTTCAGAGTATCTTAGCAAGACTATAATAATACATTATTCAGTTTAATTTTTTTTTCTCTATACCATGACCTCTCACTGACTATGACATGAGTTACTTAGAAGCATCCTTTTGAAGACAGGAATTTCAGGAAGCCCCTTGCTCCTATGTCATTCCTCTGTGAAATGGCAATAGGGACTTCATCAGATTTGTGTTCCTAACTTCTGACTCCAGCAGCAACTACCAAAGAACATCAAAAATGCTGATTTACAGATTAACTCAGTTCTTTCAACATGTTGGGCAGTTACATTACTGTCTTTAGCTTTAACCAAGTCAAAAAGCTCACTGGTAATAAAATATTAAATTCCCAAACTTAGTTCTTCAGAACTGTATGATATACAAACTTTTTACTTACCTAGATCTCTCATTACCAAATTACAAACGTTAAAATTACTATAAGAGATTACAGGCATTTTTAATTAGGAATCTGGCAAACAGTAAAACTTTTCACGATAATCCTCAGTCAAACCACCGGTTAAAAATGGTAAGATGAATTATATGAACAATATTTTCCTCTCTGCAGCATGGAAATGAAATGGAAAAAAAAAGTCATACAGTCTATTTTAATAATTCACAGAAAGAACAAGAGCATAGGAAACCCACAGGAATTGTACATGCTTTAAAATACACTACTTTTTTATTTCTATAAAACGTAACTAGAGTATATAAGCAATAAGAATATTTGTCTTTCTCAACTATGAATATAAGAAAAATGACAGCAACCAAATGCTTTATCACATCTTTGATGAAACTGACAGATAGAGATCGAAAGGATGAAAGTTAAAAATTATCCCCCTACACATATATTTCCACAGGGCATTGTCCTGCCCACCATACTCCACAGTTTCTCTATCTTTTTCTAATAGTCAGTGACAAATTCAATTTTAGCTAATAATATGGCTTGCATTAGACTAGGTCAATTTTAGGGTTGTCCTAGGTTTCCTGACCTAGGGTGTTCAGTAGTCCTAAGCATAGGCTAAAGGTCCTGGTTTACCCACAAAGTACTGCTGTTTTTACTGGTAGATGGCATCCAGAAGTACATACTGGCATCAAGTAGAAAATTACCTAGACTTGGAAGGTTGTGGAAAGATGAAAGTATTGATATTTTAAAAACCTTATTATATTACTAGTAGACCCCTCTTAACAAAAGTAAACCTGCAGAAAGCAGTATAAATAAAAAAACTGTACCGGGGCAAAATAGCAAATACATAATCATAAAATATAAATTACTCATGCAAAATACCTAATCTTGCATCCAAAGCATTTGACATATGAGATCAAACTACTAAAAGCTCAGTTTCATTAAAGGAAAAAACAAAAACAAAAACCAACATAGGTTCATGTTAGCTGCCTATAAAATAAAACTGAATCTTCTCCACATACCCCTTTGCCAACTGATAAACGCAGTTTATTAGCAGTTAGGCTAATATAGAGAGAGAAATATATAAACATATAAAAATCAATCACAAATGTCTTCTGAAAACTCCCATCAACACCATGAATAATTATTTGATTTTAACTTGGTATTCATTCAACAAATATCAATTTGTTAGCCCACCATTCTGCCAGATGCTTGCTATATAGGACACACAGAAGACAAGTTATTCTCTTAATGTTCTCCCATGGCTCAATGGGTCACAGCAGAGCACTCACTATGCCACAAACCTTAATAGGGCTTTATACTAAAGATAACAGTCTAGAACCTCTAAAACTGAGTATTAGAATCTACATTCTTCTGCTTCTTCATTAATTACAAATTTGGCAAAACCACTCTAGCCCACCTTTACCCAACCATGCCCTCTACAGTTTTATCAGTCATCTTGGCCTATCTGTTAAGAATTTGTCTATGGCCTTAACTTTTATTTGGAAAACAAATACCTCAACCTTTTGGTCTACTATAAACTCATTCTGAAGGAGATGGGTGGGTGACAAGTGAAGAGGCTGAGCAAAGTTCTCTCTCTGACCTCTGGAAATGAATATATTACACCCTGAAGAGGTAAAAAA
>JAQZBX010030020.1:0-27007 GCA_029593785.1 Cabassous unicinctus
GTTAAATTGTATCCAGATTTTCTCTAGTGTTGATTCTCTCACAGGACATAAAATATTTTGGTTCTTAAACACTTATGATAGGTACACTGCTTTAGATGTACGGGTAGCTTTCCTTAGTGCTAATGGGTGCTATGCTTCAGCACCAGGAGGGAATACAGCCTTCAGATTTTAAATTAGGCTTGATGTAAATCTTCCAGATGGAATAAATTACTAGTGGTACTTAAGGGGAAAAGGTCTAAATATCCCCTAAAGCCATAGTTTAATAGCAAAGCAATACTTCTGAGTAAGGGAAGTGGAGTCAACAGTAATGGCTCTGCTGCTATCACCACGTTAAGTAGCTGATATTGACTCTTGAAAATTCTTATTGGATTAGAACTGCACTTGAATTCCATTATTTTCTGAAAGACCTGGGAGATAGTTCTCTATCTTCAATAGTCCACTAAAATGGATTCAATTTAGTTCAGTTTTCAAGACCATTTATCTTAAATCCAGTAAATTTTCAATTGGCAAACACAATACCAAAGAAATCTTCATTTTTGCTTCATATTAACCCCTTCTCTGATCTGCTACAATTCTTGTAGCACTACTTAGTCTTCCTCGTATTAGAGTTTAAAAATACCGTTCCCTATATCTTTCATTTTAGGATATATATTTTACTTTTTTGTTTTCTTAAAATTTTATGCTTTATTTTGCTTTGAGAATTATTGCCCACACCTCTAAGACCATCGGAATTGTCTCCTATATCTTTCATTTTGTGGCTTAGCTCTTACCTCCTTGTTTCTAAATTTGTTGCATTTTATTTCACTTGAGACTTTTTACTTTGAGAATTATTGCCTCCCTGTCATGCTGAGATAACTGAAAAAAATTGGAGCAGTTTCTATTCTATTCTACTGAACTATGGGTCATCTCCTTCAAGTTGATTTCCTGTGATGGCTTTGTCTTCACTTGAAAAATTCATCCACCTTCAAATGGAAATTAAACATCATATGTAATTGACACTGATCACTATTATAGCTAGAAAAGGGGTGAGGCATAGAGGCAGTGAGAGTAAAACAGGATGTCACCAAGAGAAGACTATATGACTACCAAAAGACCTATCAGCTGGTGAATTTATTATGGTTCAGACTGCCTCCAAATCATTCAGTATCCCAGTGTTCACTGGACTCGGGTAAGAGAATATCAATCAACTCAAAAGAGACTGAAGTAGATAACCGGGTCTGACAATTTATGAATATACAATGAGAGTTATTATTTTCTAGAAAGGGTTGGTGGTGCTTGCTATTCAGGACACTTTTTTCACCTCTGGAACCAATATATCCTGAAGCCAAATGAATAATCAGACAGTTGTTCAGTAAGCAGGTAATCACTGCAGAGGAAGGTGGAATAATTTTAAGGAATATTTCATCCAGGCTGGGTGATGCCTGATGAATCATACCTACTCTATCTATGGGGTTCATATCCTCCAGACTCTTTGTCACTCTCTCCAGGGGGAGGTTGGAAACTATTGCTAATCTCTGGCATGTTGATACCTTTTTTTTTTTTTTTCTGCATTTGAACCATTTAGTCCTTCTTTAGTTATAGTACAATGCAATTGAAATCATCTCTTGCTTACCAAATTACAATCACTTGATTTCAGTCTTGAGTATTTTCAAATTCTTCAGATCTCTTAGTTTATACCCACTGGTAGCTAATACAACAAGCATGTATGTGTTTTTTCTAGTTCATAAAGCTCATTTATTTTTTTCATTTTTAAGTTCATGAGGAGAGAACAGGAGAGAACACCACATTGTTAGCAATACACCGCCGCAAATCTGCATTCGGATACTATAATACTTTTTTTTGAGTGCTTATTATGTAACAGGTACTGTGCTGAAAACTGTCTCTTTTTATAGATGAGGAAAGGTTAAGAAACTTGCTAGAGACTTCCTAGGTACTCAGCAGTGATCCACAGCCAGGTGTTTGACTCTTTTCACTATGCTCTGTAACCCCTGTGCTTTGTTTTTGATATTTTGTTTGAAAATGTTAAAATAGAGGATGACAATGGAGGCAGAGGATGATACTACTTTACTGGGTTCTTTCTAGATTTTTCTTTTTTCTTGGAATGCGTATGTCATCTACTTCCTGGATCCTATGTCCAATTTTTGATTTAGGATTTGGTTAGTATCCACGTCTGCAATAAATGAGAATGCAGTGAAAGGTAGCAAGGGGAAATGGTCATTCTTAGGAAATGATGCCTTCTCTCTTTGGAGTAGATGCAGCACATCTAGTTCAGACTAACCCTTCTACCCTCATGAACTTCCTTTCTCTTCTTCCACTCACCCATCTTCCTCCACTTTTTCCACAAAGCCTTTAACAGAAATTAAAGTATCTTTTTCTGTGTTTGTATGTATGTGTGTTGAGCTGCTGTTGTGGGAAAAGGAAAAATACGATTACCATTTGGGCTGAATACCGGCAAGAACAATTTTGCCTTCTCCCTTCTCATTTCAAGGCTTTCTTTGGTGGGGTGGGGAATGGTTAGGAGGAATTGGAGGGGCAGGTAGGACAAAAATGAAATTCCTCCAAAATATGTGAAAAGCTACATTTTTGTCACCTGATATTTTTCTATATAATGGTACCCACTATTTTTCATAAGCATTCATCATCAACAAATACAACCCACTGGGAAGATGCTTTTTTATTTACCCCCCAAATAACTCAGTTCTATGATTTAAAGGCTCTGTAAGACATTTTATATGTCAAAGATTGCAGCTCCCAAAATCCATCAAACCAGGCAGCTCACACTGTTACTGGAAAGGAGCATTCGGATATGTAAGCAAGGCTAATGACCTCTTTTGCCTTTTGAGGATATAAAAGGACAATTCTTCATATGCACACTGCTAAAATTAAATGAGCAGCTTGGGTTGGCAAATGGCAAAATAATGACATGAAATGCCTGGGGTGCCTACTCTCACATGGTGGGTAGGTGAAGATGTCATAGGAGGTAGGAAGTAAAAAATAGACCAAGTCAGTCAAATTAGTGCACTTTGAATGGCATGGGAAAGGCAGTTGGGCAACACCGACAGCTGGGCTACATGGTGAAGAGGACAGGAAAATGAGAAGACGAAGCAGGCTTGACTTCAAGCCGCTTCATTTGCATATGGCTTATAATCTGTTCCTTGTCAATCTCCTTGCCCACTCTCCCCTCTTCACCTTGGGTAGGCATCCATTGTAGATGTAATCTGTCAGCTGCAACCACTGGACATCAAATGGTTGATCTACTAAGATAGAAATTGTTTTAAGGGTAATAATCCTCCTCTCCCTGCCCCAAAGAAAAGAAAAAGAAAAGGATATAGACTTGTTGGGGATTGAGTCATGTCCCTAACAAAAGGCATATTCAGGTCCCAATCCCTGGTCTTATGGGTGTGAACCCATTTGTAAATAAGACCTTTGAAGATGCTATTAGTTAAGGTGTGCTTAAACTGAAGGAAAGTGGGTCTTAACCTAATATGGCTAAAGTCCTTAAAAGCAAAGGAAATTGGACACAGAAGAAGCTAAGGGGAGCAGCCAAAAGCTGGAACCTGGAAGAGAAAGAAAATGCTGCCATGTACATAGCCATGTGGCAGAAAAGCCAAGGACAAACGATCTCAGGCAGTCATCTCCAGAATGCCAGTCTTTGGGGAGAAAGCATTACTTTGCTGACATCTTGATGTAGTCTCAAAACTGTGAGCTAATAAATTCCCATTTTTAAGCCAACCCACTGTATGGTATTTGATTTGGCAGCTGGTAAACAAAGACAGTGCTCTTTGGAGATTTGGCGATGCTCCTTTACTGAGATATTATATATCAGTTCTGGTGAAATGAAGCTGACTCCTGAGGTCAAGATATATGAAGGGCATTCCAGAGCAGACCAAGATGGATTTAAGGAGGGACCTGGAACTTAAACTTTTGCCAAAGGATTTACTTACCCAGTCCCATTTAACCCAGTTGTTTGCTGGTATTTTGTTAAACATGACTTTTGAGAGCTGTTGCTCAACATTGAGAACTACTAAGAATAATTTCTCCACATGTCAGACTGTCTTAACTATGCATAGCAAGAGTTTTTTTTAAAGGTTTGAAAAGAATAACTGAAGAATTAAAAAAAAATGTTTTACTCTTGTAAACAGATAGTTAAAACAGCTATCAACACTTACATTCCATGAGAAGTTATATTTAGAAAATAAATATTGCACCCCTTTCTCTGTGTCTACATATGTATATAAATTTTTTTGGTTGGATGGTTGAGGAGTGAGCATGTCAAAATAATATGATATTCATGATAATGGACTATTTGTTGAAAGCATAATTGCTGTGTGCATGGTTTACCAGAAAACTGTCAACAGCTAATTTTTTTTTTCACAAGACTGTGGTGGATTGAATTATGGACCCCAATTTAGACCTCATCTTCGTCTTGATCCACATTCCTGTGGGTGTGAATCCATTTAAAATAGGATCTCTTGAAGATGTTATTTTAGTGTCAATGTGCCTCAACTGAATGAGGGTGTGCCTTAATCTGGATTACTGGAGTCCTTCATAAACAAAATTTAGATATAGTCAGAGAAGACGAGAGGGAGAAGCCAGAAATCAGCTAAAACCCAGAAGAGAAAGGAAACGATGTCGCCACGTGATGGGAAAGTCAAGGAACCCAAAGCTTGCCAGCCAGGCAGAATGCTACCAATCCTGGGAAGAAGCAATTCTAGCTTCCAAAACCATGAACCAATAAATTCCTGTTGTTTAAGCCAACCCATTATGTGATATTTGTCATAGCAGTCTGGGAGACTAAGACAGTGGCTTTAATCATTTACTCAGGATCTGTAGGCAGTAAGAAAAGAGGGACCCACCAGTCAGAAGCCAGGTGATCATTCACCACAAGTTTGAATATATCAGTTTAAAATTTTTTCTTTTATACATGAATACAACCCAAGAACCTCCCATCCCCTCCTGACACATTTTCAGGAATTGTTTTGGAATCCATAAAGGAGGGAGGCACTTGTACTCACAAATAAACAAACTTACAATGTATATTTGAGAAGCTATTCAAGTGCACATTTTGCAAATGAGGGAATGACAGTAAATGTAGGTAAAATATGAATCTAGTCTGAGATGCAGATACACACTTTGAAAACAAGAGAAGTCACAGTAAACAAATTAAGGTATTCTGATTTAGACATACGTTTGACAGAAAGCAAGCACAGTGTTTTTTCAGAAGGATAAAGGGAATATGACATTGAAGTTGTAAAATATTAAGGATCATTTTTGTTATCTGAGTTAACTCTGAAAACATATAGGATAAAGGAGACAGGTATGCTGATTTCCCTGAAACCACCACCCTGAATATTTTTATGCTGGGACAATTTAATTTTACACTATAAAATAATTCAGTTTCTATTCCCATTTTAGACATTAAATAAATATTACTGCATTATTTTAAACAGTGGTATGGTGAACTCAGGAAGTCCGTTTCATGTTGCACAGTTATCTGGTTCCAGAAAATGTATTAGGTTTTGAGAAAGGTTATGGATGGAAATACCCATTCTGTTGTCTCAATTATTAGCTAAACCATACTGTAATCTCATGGTCTACTATATGTGTGAATAAGTGCTAATTGCTTTCATAAGTTGAAATGACTAAAACATGAACATGACTATTTTGCAGTAAAATCCTTTCAAATGTCCTTAAACAAGAACTGGCAGAGAGCTTCAAACATTGTATTCTAATAGTTACAAAGGGTTAGACTTCCAGGAGATGGCAGTAGTGAGCAATGGTCAAAAGTATTAGCACTTCCTTGGCTGAGATGATTGATGTTTTCTTCTGAAACAAGAGCAAGCTAAGTGGCTCAGATGTTGCAGATACATGAAGGCATCTAAACAAATGAGAGGTATTTTTCACAGACTGATAATTTTAAAGTCAACTTGAGGAGGATACATCTCCCTAAAACCTATTTTGTCTCCTAGATTCATTAGACCAACGTGACTATTTTAAAATATAACATCATGGAGATATTCCTTGAGATTTATGAGAGAGGGGGAAGGCATGATGGTGCGATTAGAGTCAGTCCAGCTTAGTCTCACACTAGCCTCAACGGAGTGACCAACACAATTAATTCATTATCGTCAATGACCAGTCTGATTCCACTTAACTGTGTGCGTGTGTATTTTGTTGAAGGTATATTTGAAGGGAGATACTGGTCAGTGTATTTCCCTGTGGAAATTAGCCAGAGAGTAAAAACTAGGAGGAGTTATGTGTGAGTGTGTGCATGTTAGTTATCTATTGCTATGAAACAAATTATCTCCAAACTTAAGAGACTTTAATTTAAACAACAACAAAAAATTAAATATTTATATCTATCACTGTTTCTGTAGGTTAGAAATAGTTCTCAATGCACAAGTTTCAAGGCCTTAGAATAATCTTTAATCAATCACAAGTGGCCAGGGTCCCTTGTGGAACTTCATTTTGGTCAAATTTCTTTCATTCCATCAAATAAATGTTTAAACATCAGAATGCTTTTGGTCACCCATATTGATATCTATATATAAAGCATATGACAAGGGAGCAAAAGAGTTGATGTGGGTGATAAACTGAGTTCTGGAAAAGAAAATTTAGGGAGGAGGCTGGCAAGAGTGGTTTGACACCTTGCCATCTGCTCACTTCTCCCCTCCCCAGCCCTGGGCGCATCTTGGCTGGGCTGTTCTGGTTTGAGGGCTCTCATGAGATTGCAGTCAGATGTCAGTACCAGACTACAGCCATCTGAAGCATTGCCTGATGTCATAGAATTTGGTTCCAATGTGGCTAACTCTAATTGCTGTCAGGTTGAAGTTGACTGTTGGTGGGAGGCTTAATTTTTTCCCTGATACCTACCCACAGGGCTGGCTGAGTGTCCCTATGACGTGGTGGCTGATTTCTACCCAAGTGACCAAGTCAAGAGAACAAGACTGCAATAGTATTTATGAACTAGCCTTGGAAGTCACTTGCTCTCACTTCTGCCATACTTTAGTGGTCACATAAACTATGATTCAGTATGAAAGGAGACTAACATAGGGCACAAAGAAAAGGAGTGAGGATGAGTGGGGGCCACCTTGGAGGATGGCTACCAGTCTATTAAGAGAAGCTCATTTTTCTTTTACAAGTACTTGGTGAAGAACATGTTTTCATTAGAAAGCCCTTGTGAATACTTGTCATTGGGTTGTGGTTTTGAGTCATGGTAATATTTGCAGAAATTCTGACAGAAGCCTGGAGAAAATTGTGATTACCCTGTGGGATGATTATGCTAGAATTACTATCAAATAGTGGTAGGGAGGAACTCCTAGGTGTATTGTCATATGAACAAAGCAAAATCAAATACAAAAATGAACAAAACAAAAAACAGATCATCCTGCACCTGTTAAAAAAAGCTGCCAACTTTCTGTATTACAGACCAATGTGAAAAATTAGTTCTTTTTCAATACATATATATATATATCTTCTACCTTAAAAGAGGCTTGTAAACTATGAACAGTACAAAACATGACATGCCAGTGATTGCCAAGAGGTTTCACTCTGCTTTCTGCCAAGTAACTCCGTGATTGAACTGTACTCTTCATTTGAGCTTACTGTATTATTAAAACTGTCATATTCCACTAAATGGAACACTTTGTTTCTCTACATTGGCTGATTAGTGTTTTATGTTGGCGGTGTACTTGGCTGGCTTATATTCTAGTGTGTGATGACTAAGTGGCCTGAACTTGGATGATAGAGGGTTGGGAAGGACAATAGTGATTTCATGGCAATGTGTCAATTCCACCTCTAACTTCTTTTTCCAGAACTCAATTTGTCAACCACCTCAACTTTTGTGCTCCTGCTTAACACCTAGATCTCAATTTGAGTGGCCAATGACATTCTGATATTTTAAAATTGTGATTGGAGATTATTCTAGAATTTTGAAACTTGTGGCATTGAAAACAATTTTTAATGTGGCAGGACCTCAGAAAAGTTATAAGATAACTCTGTAAATTCAGGTTTTATTGATTCGTTGGTCAATAGCAAAGCCATACAACATAGCATTTCCTTTCTCTCAAGTTCTATGCTCAAATGGCACCCAAGTTTCAAAGTAGTCTTTGCCTTGTAATCTACTCAGATACTTTGTATTTTAGCCACTGGCAAAGAGTAATGTTACCTACCTTAATATCCATCTCCTCTTCTTCAAGTTCTCAGTTTTTGGCAAGGATGTGGTTAACTGGAATAAGATTATATTTGCAATTAGGTATGGTCATATGCCTAATGTTTGACCAATAGAATATAAATGGAAGTATATGGCAGCTTCTGGGAAATTTCCTTCAGATAGCTGGTTAGGTGTATATTCCACTGCCTCCCCTTACTTGCTTCCTTCTGTTCCTTCTGTTTGTATCTTAGATACAATGTTTGGAGTACCATGTTGGACCAATGTGAAGAATCACCAGTCAGAACTGAAAGCAGTCCAGGTCCCAGATAACAATGAACCACCATTCCAGCTCTTGTTTGACTATCCTGGATTTATGTAAGAAAGAAAGAAACTTCTACCTATTGAAGCTACTGTTATTTTGGCAGAGAGTGTCATTTGATCTTTGTATGTGGTTATAAAAGCTTATGTAGGAAAGTGGTTTACTAATGTGCAGGTAAACACATGCCATTGTCAGTCATTTGGTAGGCTGTGCAGAAATAAACTATGGCATTTTTCATGCACTAGTCAGGAATAAGTTGCTTTAGTAGCATTGCAGGGTAGAATCATAGCACCTCGGTACAGTCTGCCCACACAGATGCTCCAGATGCTGTCACTTCTGATGCCAAGAAAGCAGCTGCTTTTCCGACTTCCCTGATGGTTCTGGTGCACATTCCTGGGTGAGTCATCATGGGACACACTCTCATTTTTTTATGTGCCAAAATGAAGAATGCCAATTTCAATTTTTGCAAGTCGTAAATGTTTTCACATATGTAAGGTCATTGAAAATTATTGTGACAGGTGTTTTATGGTGTTATGACTTCAGTGATAAAATTCAAATTTCTTTTAAAATTAGAGGTAGCTGAACAACAGGTATGAGAAATTCAAGGGTCTTTATGTGGTAGAATCCAAAATTTCTGCAGAGAAAAGATAGGGAGGAAATAGACATGGAAATAAATAAGCAAAATATGAAACCTATATATATTTTGACTCACAAGTTGCAAACCTCTCCAAATCAAAGCTCATGTTTAATATGTATATTTCAATAGTATCACACCCTTTAAACTGAATAATCTGTTGGTTGATTTAAGAACTGTATTTGTGTTCACTATGGTTATTGTTTGTAAAATAATTATTTAATATTTACTATGTGTGAAACACGGATTTATGCACTGTGACTACATCCATGTCATTATCAATATAGACTCACTAAACACTTGAAGGAAATTGGTAATCATTTTTTAGCAGTATACAGTATATTTGGCAAAAGCTTAAACTCACTTGGTAACTTGAATAAGTGCTTGAAAAAAGTCTATATTTTGCAAAATCATGGATGTTACTTGATTATTCATGTTTTTATCACTAGATAGCACATATATAATGTATCTTATAATCTCTTTGAATTAAAAATGTTGCTATTATAAATGACTGGCAATTATTTTCATGCCCACATTTCACAAGTATGAATTTAATTCATCCTTTAAATTAGCAGCTGTAATCAGTTCACTGAAAACATTTTTTCCTATAGCTGATGGTTCTAAAGCCTTAGCTAAAATGGAGTCAACCCATCCATTAATGGGGTACATGAGATAGTTTTCTATTGTTTCCAATTGGCTCTCAAAATTTTTCTAGTTGGCTTACATGATTGACATACAGAATCCTGATACTGAGAGTAATAATTTCTACCACATGCAAGTGTTTTACACATATTTTTATAAAATTCACAGTGACTTAAAGGATAGTTATGATAGTTCCCCTTTTGCTGGTGATAAAACTAAAGCCCAGAGATTGATGTGAACTTTTCAAGATCAAAATTTGGATAAATAGAAAAATCTGGTTTTGAATCCAAATCTGTCAACAACAAAATTATGCTGTTTCCACTACATGACTCTACTTCCCCTCTGATATTAGACATTCACTACCGATAGTCCCATTAAAATGGCTGAAACTCTGTAATGATGACTGTTTCATTACCCGTGGGTTGGAATATTACAAGACTTTCTGGTTAACCCAATTGACTTACTGTTTAATGTCACATACAGTGCACTGATAATCCAAGTGAAGAATCCTAAGAAGGAAAAATGGCCTACCAGCATTATAACCGTACTCTAAAACCACAATCATGATCTCTTTTTCCCCAAAGATGTTTCTCATTGTTATACAGGAAATGCTGAAATGTAATAGTCTCAAATTATGATCACTTGGGATATATAAAATTGTTGGTAATTTATTTCCAGAAATTCCTGGTGAGACTATTTTAGGGAGTCTCAGTTAAGAGAAGAGGATGCATTTTTCTAGTTAACTGATGCGGAGATGACTGTAGGAATGGGTGAGAATGACCACAAGATAATGGGTTCTCATTGGAAGGGTTTGTAATACATGAGCTAGTGAAAAAAGCAGTTCAACTGGTAATGAGGCAGCAGACATTGCCTTTAGCTTGCACATTTAAAACTTTCTGCCTAATTCATACAATATCAGAGGGAAAGCTGGTAGAAATGAAGAATAGCATTCTTTTAAAGACATACTCAGAAGGAGTCAGACGAACATTGTGTGTTTGTGAAGGTATGATTAAGGCCTGCTGAAAGAGACGGCCTTCTCTCTTACCCCAATTCATTGTGATGAGTTTCAAATGTAAGCCAAGCAGTGTGGTTACCTATCATGGCAAAAGAGAGACATCACCCCAAATTTTTATCTCTCCTCTATCACGTATAGAAAATTAAACCTTTTAGCACTTGTCTGGTGCTTTTAAATGCAGCTGAGCAAGCCATAAGGTTGAGGATGGGTTAGTCAGTGAGTGGATTTAGAAACAACAAAATCCTGGATCTGGACATATCCTCATACTAAGATTAAGCATCTGAAAGGTTCAGAGATCATTTTTATATATGCAGATTTAAAATCTCACATTTTGTAAGAGATAAGCCATTTAGCTCTTGCTTTATTGCCAGTAATTTGAGGCTATTATCGAGACAGAAACTATGACCTGTGAGGTTTCATACCATATGTAAAATCTTACCTATTTTTCAAGTTATGCTCATTTGTTTAGTCATTTGGTGAAACAAGATTTTTGGAAGATAAAACACTATTACCACCACATGCAGACACAGATAAATCAATAACTAACTCTTCCTTCAAATACCTCATCACAAGACATTAATTGTTTTCTTTCCAAATCAATTGGAATGTGATTTCTTTGCAAGTTAATAATTGGTCGTTTAAATCAGTACTAACTGCTATTTGGAAAAATTCATTCTTACATTTGACCCACTTTCCTTTGAAGTTGGAATGCAAAGCAGTAATGCATTGATTATTCTTTTGTATGTATTTTGGTATTAACTGATTTCCTAACCTTTACCCCTTACAATGAGTTGATAAGGCATTTGTTAAATCATATATTCTTAGAATTTTTCTGTGTTTTTGAGTGGAAGACTGATTCACTTGCAGCACAAAGTAATAATAGTACCTAATTTATAGCACTGATATACAGATAAAGTGTTTAGAAAAGTACTTAACACATTAATAGGTGCACATTATAAATGAGTTAAAATTAATATTTCACTGCTCTAGTCCTGGCCATCATCATATTTCACATTAATAACAGCAATAACCTATTAGCTAACATATTAACTAATTAATCTAATTTGTCTCTCTTTTCTCCACAGAATGAGCCAGAGTGATCTATTTTTTTTTTATTTTTTATTAAACAATAGAAATTTATTGCATCTGGGTTTTGAAGCTAAAAGTCCAAAATTGAGGTGTCAGCAAGGTGATGCTTTCTCCTTGAAGACTGTGGCATTCTGGGGCTGCCTTCCAGCTATCCATAGGTCCTTGGGTTTTCCATCACATGGCAATGCACATGTCAGTTTCTTCTCCTTTCTCTTCTGGGTTCCATTGACTTCTAGCTTCTGCTCTTCCACGTGGCTTTCTTTCTCTCTTTTCAATATAATTTCTTCATTATTAGAGAAGTTGTTGGTTTATGGGAAAATCATGTTGAAAATACAGTGTTTCCAATTTACCTGCTCTATTATTAACAACTTATATTAGTGTAGTAACATTTTTACAATTGGTGAAACAATATTATTATAATTGTACTCTTAGCTATAGTCCATAGTTTACATTAGGGTTCACTGATTGTGTTGTACAGTCCTATAGTTTACTTTTGAATTTTTATTCTAGTAACATATATACAATCTAAAATTTCCCCATTTAACCACATTCAAATATATAATTCAGTGCTGTTAATTACATTCACAGTGTTGTGCTACCATCACCTCCATCCATTACCAAACTTCTCCATCACCCCAAACAGAATCTCTGTACCAATTAAGCATCAACTTCCCATTCCCACTATACCTGGTAAACTGTATTCTCATTACTGACCCTATATGCCTGTTTATTCTAATTATTTCATATAATATACAAAATATTGTGAGACCCTACAATATTTATCTTTTTATGTCTGGCTTATTTCACTCAACATGATTTATTCAAGTTTCATCCATGTTTTTACATGTATCACAACTTCACTCCTTTTTTATGGTTGCTTCCATCTTTTGGTAATTGTGAATAATGCTGCTATGAACATTAGTGTGCCAATTTCTGTTTGAGGCCCTGCTTTCAATTCTTTTGGGTATAAACCTAGAAGTGGGATTCATGGGTCATATATTAATTCTATTCTTAACTTTCTGAGGAAGCACCAAAATGCTTCCACAGCACCTAAACTGTTCTATGTTCTACTAACAATGAATGAGTATTCCTGTTTCTCCACAACCTCTCCAAGACATGTCACTTTCTATTTTTTAATAGTAGCCACTCTAGTGGGTATAAAATGACTTCTTGTAGTTTTGATTTGCATTTCCCTAATGGCTAATGATGTTGACCATCTTTAGATTTGTTTTTGGCCATTTGTCTGTGTTCATTGGAAAAATGTCTATTCAAGTTTTTTGCTCATTTTTCAATTGGGTCGCTAGTCTTTTTGTTGATGAGTTGTAGAATTTCTTTATATACTCTGAATATTTCATCCTTATCAGATATATGGTTTTGAAATATTCTCTCTCATTCTGTAGGTTGTCTTTTTACTATTATGATGAAGTTCTTTGATGCCCAAAAGCTTTTTATTTTGATGAGGTCCCATTTATCTTTTTTTTTTCTTTCTTTCTTTTGTTGCTTGTACTTTTGGTATAAAGTCTAAGAAACCATTACCTAATACAAGGTTCTTAAAATGTTCCCTATATTTTCTTCTGGGAGTTTGAGAGTTCTGGTTCTTATATGTAGGTCTTTGATTCATTTTGAGTTGATTTTTCTATATGGTGTGAGGTAGGGGTCCACTTTGCTTGCTTTATGTATGGACATCCAGTTTTCCCAGCACCATTTGTTGAAGAGACCATTCCTTCCTCATTGAGTGGAATTGGCACCCTTCTCAAAAATCAATTGGCAACAGATATGAGGCTTTATTTCTGACCTCTCACTTTGAATCCACTGGTCTATGTCTGTCCTTGTGCCAGCAACCTACTGTTTTGATTACTGTGGCTTTGTAATAAGTTATAAATTGGGAAGTATGAGACCTCCAACTTTATTCATTTTCAAGATGGCTTTGGCTATTCAGGGTCACTTACCCTTCCATATAAACTTGATGATTGGTTTTTCAATTTCTGCAAAGAAGGCTGATTGGAATTTTGATTGAGATTGCATTGAATCTGTAAATCACTTTGGGTAGAATTGACATCTTAACAGTATTTAGTCTTCTAGTCCATGAACATGGAATGTTCTTCCATTTACTTAGGTCTTTGATTTCTTTACCAATGTTTTGTAATTTCTGTGTAAAAATCCTTTACATCTTTGGTTAGATTTATTCCTAGATATTTGATTCTTTTAGTTGCTATTTCAAATGAATTTTTTCCCCTTGATTTCCTTTCAGATTGCTATTCTTAGTGTATAGAAACACTGCTGATTTTGGGGTGTTGGTCTTGTACCTCACCACTTTGCTGAAGTCACTTAATAGCTCTATAGATTTTTCAGGACTTTCTATATATAAGGTCATGCCATCTGCAAATAGTGAAGGTTTTACTTCTTTCTTTCCAATTTCTGTGCCTTTTATTTCTTTTTCTTGCCTAACTATTCTGGTTAGAGCTTTGACTACCATGTTGAATAATAGTTGTAACAGTGAAATCCTTGTCTTGTTCCTGATCTTAGAGGGAGTGCTTTTAGTCTTTCATCATTGAATATGATATCAGCAGTGGGTTTTTCATACATGCTCTTTATTATGTTGGGAAACAGTTCCTCTATTTCTAGTTTTCTGTGTGTTTTTATCAAGAAGGGATGCAGGAATTTGTCAAATGTTTTTTTCTGCATCAATTGAGATGATCATATGTTTTTTATTCCTTCATTGTATTAATGTACTGTCTTACATTAATTGAAGACAATTATGTTGAAACACACTTGCATGAGTGGAATAAATCCCACTTGATCATGGTGTATAATTCTTTTAATGTGCTGTTGGATTTAGTTTGCTATTATTTTGTTGAAGATTATTTATATTCATAAGACATATTGGTTATTTGTGTTCTTTTCTTGTGGTATCTTTATCTGCCTTTGTTCTGAAGATGATGTTGGCCTTATGGAATGAGTTAGGGAGTGTCCCCTCCCCTTATATTTTTTTGGAAGCATTTATACAAGATTGGTATTAATTCTTCTGGTCTATTGAGATATTTTATTTCTTCTTGAGTCAATGTTGGTAGTTTGTATGTTTCTAGGAATTTGTCCATTTCTTCTAGGTTATCTAATTTTTTGGCATAGAGTTGTTCATGGCATATTCTTATATTCCTTTTATTTCTTTGGGGTCAGTAATAATGTTCCCTTTTTCATTTCTGATTTTAATTATTTATGCCCTTTCTCTTTTTTAATTTCTCAGTCTAGCTAAAGATTTGTCAATTTTATTGACTTTTGCCATAAATCAACTTTTGGTTTTGTTGATTCTATTGTTCTTTTATTCTCTAATTAATTTATTTCTGCTTTTATCTTTGTTATTTCACTCACTGTGCTTGCTTTGAGTTCAGTTTTCTCTTCTTTTTCTGGGTCCTCAATTGTGAGGTTAGGTCTGATTTGAGATCATTCCTCTTTTTTAATGCAAGCCTTTAGAGCTATAAATTTCCATCTTAACACTGCCTTTGCTGCATACCATAAGTTTTGGTATGTTGTGTTTTCATTTTCATTTGCCTCAAGATATTCCTAATTTTCCTTCTGATGTCTTCTTAGACCCATTGGTTGTTTTAGAATTTGTTTTTTAATTTCCACACATTTGTTGAGGTTTACAGTTTTCCCTCTGTTATTGTCTTGTAGCTTCATTCCTTTCTGGTCAGGAACACACACTGTATGATTTTAATATTTTTGAACTTATTGAGACTTGTCTTTTGATTTAACATATGGCCTATCCTGGAGAATGATCCATGTGCACTAAAAAAGAATGTGTATTCTGCTGTTGTTGGGTGAAAGATTCTATGTATGCCTATTATATATAGTTAGTTCATAGTATAATTCACATCTTCTATTTCTTTATTGATATTTTTTTCTAAATGTTCTATCCATTATTAAAAGTGGTGTATTAAGTGTTCTATTATTAATATAAAACCATCTATCTCACTTCAAATCTGTCAATATTTGATTCATATATTTTGGGGATCTGCTGTTAGGTGCATATATATTTATAATTTTGTTGTTGTTGTTGTTGTTGACTTGATCCCTTTATCCTTTATAACATTTTTTAACTTAAAGTCTAATTTATGTGATATAAATTTAGCTGTTCCATCTCTCTTTTGGTTACTATTTGCATGATATATTTTTTCTATCTTTTTACTTTTAACCTACTTGTATCTTTGAATTTAAGGTGAGTCTCTTGTGAATAATAGTTGGTTATTAGGTCATGTTTTTTTATCCATCAGATCAATTCTGCCATTAGAAAAGTTAATCTATTTACATTTAAAGTCACTACTGATAATGCAGGGCTTTCTCTGCCATTTTGCTATTTGGTCTTTGTGTATCTTATACCTTTCCTGACCTGCAATTCTCCCATTAATGCCTACTTCATATTGATTTGATTTTTGTATTGTACCATTTCAGTAACTTCTCATTTTTTTCTGGATATGTTTTTCATTTATTTTATTTGAGGTTTTAATGAGTCTTTAATTTAACATCCTACCTCTATAATAATGTCTGATTTGATATCAACTTAACTTCAATAGCAAACACATGCACTGTTCCTGAAACCTTCTGTCCCAAGACCTTTCTGTTGTATTGGTTACAATTTATATCTTTATATCTTTAATGTTCAAAACTATATATTTATCATTACTTTTTTTTTAAAGATTTATTTTTATTTATTTATTTCTCCCTACCCCATTGTGTTTGCACTTGCTGTGTCTGTCTGCTCTGTTTTTTCTTTAGGAGGCACCAGGACCTGAACCCGGGACTCTGATATGGGAGGGAGGTGCCTAATCACTTCAGTGACCTCTGTTCCCTGCTTTGTTGTGTCTCTCATTATGTTTTTCTTCTTGTGTCTCTTGTCGTGTCAACTTGTGCCTGCCCGTCACGTCAGCTCACTGTTTTCTTTAGGAGGTACTGGGAACTGAACCACAGACCTCCCATGTGGTAGGTGGGAGCTCAATTGCTTGAACCACATCTGCTTCCCCATTACTTTTTATGTGTTTGCATTTTAGAAGCCTTAAGTAAAAAAATGGATTTATATACCAAAATATACAATAAAATAATGTTGGCATTTATAATCACACATATGTTTAACTTTACCAAAGATCATTTTTCACCATGTTTCTTTGATCCACTGTCTAGAGCTTTTCCTCTCAGTATGAAGAACTCCCTTTAGCATTTCTTGTAGGGCAGGTATAGTAGTGACAAACTCCTTTAGCTTTTGTTTATTTGGAAATATTGTATTCTCTCTCTCATCTTTGAAAGACAGTCTTGACAGATGCAAAATTATTGGTTGACAGTTATTTTCTTTCAACACATTAAATATTTCACCCCATTGCCTTCCTGCCTCTGTGGTTTCTGATGAGAAATTGGCACTTGATCTTATTAGGACTCACTTATACAAATATGTTCCTTTTCTCTTACAGCTTTCAGAACTCTGTTCTTGTGCTTTTCACTTGACAATTTGACTACTGTGTGTCTGGGCATGGTTTTCTTTGAGTTTATCCTGTTTGGGGTTATATGGGTTTCTTGAATATGCATATTCATAACTTTCAATAAATTGGGAAGTTTTATGCTATTATGTTTTTGAATATTCCTTCTATCATTTTCTCTTTTTCTCCTTTTGGGACTTCCATAATGTATATACTGGTATGCAGGATGCTGTCCCATAAGTCTCTTAGGGTCTGTTCACTTTGTAATTCTTTTTTTTTTCTTTTTGCTTCTCAGCCTGAATCATTTCAATTATCTTTTCTTTGAGTCCACTAATTCTTTCTTTTGCCTCCAACAGTCTGTCATTGAAATCCTCTAAGAAATTTTCATTCAGTTATTATGTTTGACTGCTTTTTAAAATTTCTATCTGTTTATTGAGGTTATATTGTTCATTCATTGTTTCTTGATATCCTTTAGCTCTTTTTCTATGTTTTCCTATATCTCCTTGCACATATTCTGCATCATTTTTTTTCTTTCACATTTTTATTGCTTTTTAAAATGATCTCTATTGTAATTATGTTAGAACAGAGTATCATAGAACTGAAAGAAAACCAAAAGATCATCTGACATTTGTGGCCTTTCCAGGAACACACAGTTAATCAGTGGAAAAGTTAGTTCTGAAACCCATGTCTCCTGACACTCTTTTTTTAAATAATAAACTTTGTTTTTAAAGAAGTTTTAGATCTATATTTATAGAAAAATTATAATGAAAATATAGGGAATTCCCATTTAACCCCCGCCACACACCCACACATATAGTTTCCCCTATTATTAACATCACACATTAGTGTGGTACATTTGCTACAATTGATGAACCAATATTAAAGCACTGTTACTAACCAAAGTCTATAGTATATCATGGTTTACACTTTGTGCTGCACAGTTTTATTGGCTTTGATAAATGTATAATATCATGTCATTGCAGTATCATACAGAACAATTTCACTGCCTTAAATATGCCCTGTGTTCCACCTGTTCATCCCTTCCCCGTTTCTGAATCCCTGGCAATCACTATTTTTATATTATTGTTACAAGATCTTCTGTTAACATAAGATAACGATGACAACAATAAATCTACTTTGGTCCATGGTTACATTCCTCCTTTATGTTTGTTCATTCTTCAATTTTGAGGGATTTGGGATGATGTCTTCTCTGACAGCTTCAGGCTGAGAGGGGACTTAGATATTGTGGGGGCAGATGGAAGGAATTGCTTTGCGTGCAGTTGTAAATACTCCTTGTTTTTTGGGGATGGGACTTTTCCATCATCAACATTTTGTTGGGTGTCCAGGGCAAGCCCAAAGAACTGGAGAGTAGGAGTTGGCCACAACTCTGCTGGGAATCAAGACTCAACCGGCATATGAACAATCTGAAGATTTAAGTCTCTGAGAGATATATTTAATGGGGATATTGAAAATTATAAGTTCAAATAAAAGGACTAGAAGAATCATGATTAGGGGAATTATAAATGAACATAACTAGGTTATATTAAGGAAATAGATGATCATAAATTCTAAATAAGGCCCGCCAAAAGGGTACTGATTTCATGTGTCTGTGGGCCTGATCTCTGGTGCTCAGACATCCCTAGAGCCCTCAGGAGCACCCTTGTTTGAGGCTTTGTTTACTGTTGCAGTTAATGAAATCTTTTCCAGACCTGCAAAAGCATAACCTCCAGAATGATCTCTTGACTCACTTTGAAATCTTAGTCATAAAAACTTTTAAAATTTAATGTTTCCCCCTTTTCGTCAAGGTCTTTTCCAAATGAATTGCTGGTTAGTGCTTGGTGGTAATCTCTTGGTGCCAGGGAAGCTTATCCCCAGGAATTATGTCCTACATCAGGGGGAAGGTAGAGTGTTTATTAGATGAATTTGGCTTAAAAGGAGCCCACATTTGAGTAACAAGGAGGTTTTCAGGAGGTAACTCTTAGGCATTAATCATAATTAGACTAAGTTTCATTTTACAGGAATAAGGTTCATAAGTACAAACATTAAGATCAAGGGCTTTGCGTATGGGCCTGTTTGTTTTCTTAGGCATGGCTTATATATTCCAGAGACTTTTGCCATTTTATATGACAAAGTAGCAGGGCTTCTCCAGAATGTAAGTTTAATGTTTTGTTAGCTATTGTGGGCCTCTATTGAAAAAACATACCTATGACAACACGAATACATTCATTTTCCATAGAAATTGTTTTAGGTGCATGTCCCCCATATATCATTTTTTAAATGTTTTTCCAATATGTCCAAAGTCTGATCCTCTTTGTTGATGGTGTCTGAATTTTTTTCTTGTTCCTTTGGTTATGCCATCTTTTCCTGTTTCTTTTTTTATCTTGTAATCTTTTGTTGCACACTGTATATATTAATATTGTGATGTGTTTACTCTGGGATTTAGTCTCTGAGCTCTCTGTTTCTTAAGTTTTTATCCACCTAGTAATATGATGGAAATTTCTTTGAGTGTGAGGAGCTACCACACAAAATTCAACTCAAGGAACACCTTTGACAGTCTTTGAAGTTGGCTGTGCATTGGTTGGTTCTCTCTTACTGAGGTTAGCCCTCTTATCAAGAAGATCAACCTGAGGTAAATATGACTTGCATGGCCTTTTCCACCTTTTCTGAACCTGCTTCTTGTCCTTTGTGCTTGCTTGTGGCATTTGGAATTCCCTCATTTACAGTAATCTGAATATTTACTCTACTCCCTATGAAATAGAGTTTTCTCCCTCCAGGGTGCTCTATTATATGTCTTAAAGCTGGTAATCCTTTGCCCCAGTCTGCTTTGATTTAGTTGTTTCTTAGACTGCTTTAACTGTCTTTGAGATATTTCTGCATGTGGGATAAATTCTGGTAGGGTGAGCCTGAGAAAATTTCTTGGTTCAGTCTTTCAGGCTTCTAACTGATTGACACCAACACACAGGCACCCCAGTATGCACATAGGGATTACTCTGCTCCATCTGGAACAGAACCAGGGACCCACAATAAGAGAGAAGGCTGGCTCCATACTTCACTTGGAAGTGTATTGGGGGTGACCAGCAAGGATATCAGGAGCTCCAATACTAATTTTAAAACTTTGTTAGCTTGATTTGGCACTTGCCCAGTTTATACAACATTTTACCTCTTTATCAGAGTTCTGTAGAAGATGGCAGCACCACTTTTTTCTGGTTGTTCAAACATTCTGTGGGGGTAGAGAAGCTTGGAATGTTCTATGCTGCCATCTTGGTCAAGCAGAAATATCTCTCTTTAATTTTTAAATTCTGGTTTTTGTTTTCATTTTTTTACTTATTCATAACTTCATATTTCAGTTTTTTATAATTTTAAATTTGGTGTCATATTTTTAATTTCTGAGAACTCTTCCTTTTCATGGTCTTAAGTTTTAGATTTTAAGACATTTTTTCCTTCTGGTTTCTTGGATTCAATATATTTTCTTATATCTCAGAAGAGAGTAATCATAGGTTTAACTTGTTTTCTTTTTGCTACACATCAATACATTGCCATTGTTTCTTCAAATTCCCCTTTTCTGTTTGCATGTGTTAGCAAAAACGGTCACAAGACTGGGATGTCTTACACCTCCATCTTTGTTGAATGGAAATCCAATCCCTTAATTTTGATAGCTGGAATTGGTCTCTCCCTTAGCTGGTTGCAGCTATTCTTTTTAGTGTTAGGCTAGTCAACAAATTTTTTCATTGTCTAATTGAATTTTGCAGTTTTATCATATCTTTATCTTGCTCATTGGGCACCATTCTTCTATTGACATCAATTCTTCATTCTACTCCATCTAATGCAAAACCAACATACATAACCCCAGAACACCAGGTACTCTCTTACCCGTCCTGTCCATTTTTCAAAGATGAATGCCCTATGGAAAACTTATCCTGCTTTGGAATTTAAGGGCCAGGTTCTTACTTTGTGCTCCCACTACAACTGAATATATGTCTTCTGTAGTGCTTATCACACTATTATAAATACTAATTCTTTGTCTTTTAGCTCATCTAGAGTTTTATTTTCTTGAGGTCAGGGACAATGTCTTGTTCACTGTTCTAGCTGCACATTAGCCTAAAGAGAGGCACATAGAATGTGCTGAACACATACTTACAAGAAAAAACCTAATGAAATTTAAGCAACAGCTCTGAGACTTCCACATTATGTTCTGATCTTACAAAAAAGATTTAACAGTCTAAGGGTAAATTTGTATTGTTGAAGCTACTAAGGAATCTAAGGCAATTTTAGTAGCACTTTGTCAGTCCTATCAATTTATTTGCCTTATATAACTCATTTTTCATCACTAGTAGGATTGAATTACTACTTCTTTTATATAACTATTTGAAGGCATAGATGGCAATAGATACCTGTGGCCTTATTAAAAATGCTTCTAGTTGATACACTGAATGAGTAATCTGAAAACTAAAATCAAATTTTCTGCTGTCATAGAAAACTACACCATGTCCTCTGCACCCCACAGACAAAATATTTATATTGCAATAAATGATAAAATAATTTTAAGGCATCATATTTCAGCAGTTGCCGCTTTGGTGTTCCCTACAGCAGGAAGACATGTTATCACAATAAATTCATGGTGGTGTTAAAAGAAGAAACCATCTCCACAGGTGATATTGTTTTTCAAAAAAATTCCATTTTGCTTTGGACAATCCACGATTCCCAATGTTTCTGCAGTAATCCAGTTGGCTATGACCTGGAGACCCATGAAAAACAATTAGCATTTTATGTTTAGCTATAATTTCCAATGTACCAACCACATGTGATTGTACCATATTTCTGTGGAGTGTCTCCCTGATTAGTGACAGTCACAGATGTTGTTGTTGCATTCTTGGAATCACTATCTGAACAGAAATAAAGCTAATGTGCTCTTTTCTTAGTTATATAAATTTCCAGGTACCACACAAATCATGAAAATAGTCAATGACAACAGATGTTACCAATTACTTTGTAGTTCTGTGTTTGGGGAGAAAAAATCAGGGTTTGGGTCTGCATACAAAATGGAATTTATTTCTTTTATTTTTAAAGTTGTGAGGGAATGATTGCTGAAAGAATGAAACAAACCAAAATCATGAAATATGTGAAATTGTTGTGCAGAATACCTTTATAACTCTAGTGCTGGGAAAAGGGTTGATTCACACTACCATATTACTGTTGGAAATTATGATTTATGATTGTTATGTTTTTAGCTATATGATTTACCTTTGGGAGCCAGAAGGATGTCACAAAAGTTTCCCCAAAGGAAAGATCATGCTGAGAGGATACCATTAAGAATCCTCTCAACAATTATGGGTTATTTGTTAAACATTGGTGACATCTGATACTTATTTTGTCTAATCTTGTCCCTTCTTTAGCCAGGCAACAAGTTCTGTTTTTATAGTCCTGTCGTCAGTTTGTCTGACATAATGATTTAAAAATGCAGTTCAGTTTGGATCCACATAGTGTAATTAGTGACGCATTTTTAAATTTTCTTATTATCTATTCTGATGAGGAGGAAATGCCTATAGAGTGAGATTAGTTAGCTAGAAAAGAGTACAATTTCATAGTCAATTGAAATGAAATGTTATATTATTACAGTAACAGATTTAATTATTTTCTCTAATTATTGAGTATCATATTTCATGTAGACTGTCAAGACACTAGAAAGAATGATAGTGATTTAATTTTCTTTTTTGTAATCCTTAAGAATTTGAAAAAATATAACTCAATACATTGAGGGTTGGGGTGAGGAGAATGAGGCTCTGAGGTCTTTTGCAAGCAGCTACATGAGTGAGCCACCTGGGATGCAGACCCTCCAGCCTGTCAAACCTTCAGAATACTGTCATTCTGGCTGACATCTTAACTGCAACCTCATGAGACACCTGGCTTCAGAGCCACTCAGCTAAACCACTTTAGAGTTCCTGACTGTTGGGGATTGAAACATGGCCTCCACAAAAGACTGTTCAAATCTTAAATCCACATTCTTGTGGGTGTGAACCTGTTTGAAAATAGGATCTTTGAAGATGTTATTATTAGCAACTATTAGTTAAGGTGGTCAAACTGAACGAGAACAAGCATTAGTCCAATATGGGTGAAGTCCTTAAGAGCAAAGGAAATTGGACATGAAAGTAGAATCCAGATGCCAGTAGAAGCCAGAGGTCAGCAGAAACCAGAGGAGCAGACAGAAGCGGAGAGGAAGAGACTGCCATGGCACGGAAGATTGTTGTAATGCTACAGACTCCAGGAGAAAGCGAGCCTTGCCAATACCTTGGTGTTGGACTTTTCACCTCCAAAACTGTCAGGCAATAAATTTCTGCTGGTTAAGACAACCCATTGTGTGGTATTTGTCACAGCAGATATGGCAAACTAAGACATTGGCTTTCAGGTAATGTGAGGTAATGTATGTTTATTGACTTAAGCTGTTAGGTTTTGAAGTAATTTTTTTCACAGCAATAGATAACCAATGCAAAAGCGATCAGGAACTTTACATTGATGGTGCACAGCTTCACACAGGCATACACATACACACTCACATGTACATTCATAAAGACATTCAGCCTCCTTAGCTGCTTACATTTTTAAGCCTTAGGAACTCCCAACATTCCTTTCCTAATGAGATACAAGAAGAGGGAATAAAGACTCAATTTTATGATAAGCATTTGTGGGTTGGCAGATCAGCAAGAGGAGGCTTTAAAGCAGGGGTTCTTAACAAGGGGTCCATGAGCTTGAATGGAAATTCAAAAATCCATTATTCTTGTGGGGACGTGTTGGTGCGGGTGTGATATATTTATTAAATATTGTGCACTATAGTGTGGATTTAGTAAGGGGTCCTTGGTTTTCAAATGACTGGCAAAGGGGTCCATGGAAAAAAAGGGTTAAGAACCCCTGCCTTAAACTATGGATGTTATGATGACAGTTTTTTTATGTGCAGGGGCTAGGCTCCATGCCAGGACATCTTCTGCCTGGAGAGATAGGTTGGGACTCCGAGCCTTTCAGAGTCATACAACTCTTACAACTGGGGCATTTAGATAGGATTAAGAAGTTACCTTAAATGAGGATAAGAAGCTGAAGTCCAGGCCCTATTTTGTTGGTCTCCACAAGTATAGATTTTGGCAAGTCTCAAATAAATTGCATTAGTTTCCTAGGATTGCCATAATGGGTTACCACAAAACTGGTGGCTTAATACAACAGATTTATTCTCTTACAGTTTTGGAGGCCGGAAGTCCAAACTCAAGTTGTACATACGGCAGTTCTCCCTCCAAAGGCTCTAGGAACAATCCTGCCTTGTGTCTTGCAGCTTCTGGTGTCTACCGGTGATCCTTGACTTGCGGCAACATAACTCCAATCTCTACCTCTGTCTTCACATTCCCTTCTCCCCTGGGTCTCTGTATCCTCTCCTCTTTTTATCAGGACACTCAGTATTTGATTTAGTGAAATAGATAAATAGCAATCATTCCTGTAAAGAAAACTTCTGGGTTTTTAATTATAATGTAGATAAAGAGAATTCACTCTCTTGCTTTCAAGTAAAAATCTATACATGAAGGCAAAACAAAAATCATAGGAAAAAAATCTACATGCAATTAAATATATTTAAACCAACCAACCACCCCATGCCACATACTTTAGAAGGAAATTCTGGTTAAGAAGAGAGAGGTTATTATAACCTAATAATGAGTCTTGAAAAATAAGATTTGAGACATCTGAAGATTCACTCTCATGCATATTTTCTTTTAAAAATTGAAGTTATTTTTAATTATAGATATTTTACAAAGTATTTTACTATGTTTTCTAAGATCCTTTTGCCAACCCTGTGAAATGGGTTTGATTATCTCTATTAGTGATAGATTCTTTGCAAAGATGGCCTCAAAAATTCCTCTTATCCCAGTACTTCCACTAACTTGCAATGTTACTTTGCCACCCTTCTCATCAAGAGGTGAATTTACTTCTCTAGTCTTAAATATGGGAAGGCCTTGTTTCTTGCTTTGAGCAATAGAATACAGTGGAAATGATGTTCTGTTACTTCTGAGCCTAGTCCTCAAGAAGCTTTGCAACTTCTGCTCTCATCTTGGAATGCTGGGCTAACCTCCTTGAGGAGACTTACATTTCCTGGAACATGAGAATTTCATGTATATGGGTTAGTTCTAGAAGCACAATAAATATGCTTAGTTTCTTGAAGACCATAAAGAACTTAGCACTATTTCAGTGTAAGGGAAGGAAAATGACATCATTTTTGAAGGAAAAGATTAGCAAATTCCATTGAAATAGGCTTCATTTTATTCATAGTCTTATTTTCCTGCCTTATGAAAATAATAAATAATTTATAAATGGATATATTTTCCTTGTATAATTTATATTAACGTAAAGCCTGAGGCTGCCAATCAAATTCAGCAGAAAGGATGCAATCAGGGGTGGTTTTTATCTTAGTTGTGTGTTTGTTGCAAGCGTTGTCCACTAGGGGATTGTATAAAGGTGTCTAAGGTGAAAGAAGAGCAAAGGTTTTTGCTTTTTAAAATATCTTTTGGTCTATTTCCTTCTTAACATAGATTTTCTTGGAAGACACTATCAACTCTGGGGCAATTATCAGCCACTGTGTCACTGATGTAGACACTTTGTTGAAAGGGAAGTTGGTTGGATAAAAAGAGAACTGGATGCACTTAGGGGTAGTTTAATTGCAATAATGGCCCTGATTCTTTACCCTTCTTTTATCCGTGACTTTTCCCTTGTGAGTTTGTAGTTCCTTTCACTAAACAGGCAGAGTTTTTTTTTTTTTTGTCCTTGGATTCTGAGTTTGGCCATGTGATTTGCAGAAGTGATATATGCAGAGGTTTGCAAAAGTGCTTACACATTGCTGCTTCTGCTACTGAACTTCTGCCCTGATTAGCCTGCTGGAGGGATGTGAGAGACATGTGGAACAAAATCAGGTTTCCATCTGACAGCCATTTGGCCCCATACGGGCAAGTGAGCCAAGCTGAGACCAGAAGAACCACAGAGACTAAATTTCTCATGCACAGACTTGTGAGCTTAAAAAAAAGGCTAATTTGGGGGGTAGTTTATTAAGGGCATTTTTGTGGCAATAGGTAACTCGATACAAGTTTCATTTGGGACATCTAGTTTGGTGTGGGATTGGATAGGGGATGAAGATTCCAGACTGATAGCTTTAAGAGAACTTTCTTTTTCTTGGATTTGGATGGTTCAACTACTGGATTCCAGAGGCCTTATAATTTGACTAATGATAGGACTGTAATTGCCAGCTTAATGGTGAGGATCAATAGGGCATGCATTTTAGGGCTACTAGTGCATGCTTCAGGTGCTAAAGGAAGTATGAGGTCAAATGCAAGGAGTATTAATTACCAGGGAACACATACTTTGGCATATATTTTTGTTAATGAAATGCAGTAAGTCCTGATTACAATAAATTCTAGTGGAATCTAGAAAAAACTATAAGTGACATTTTATTTTATTTTATTATTTTTTTTTCTTACTGATTTTATTCAGTTATTTTATTGTTTTTTTTTTCACTTTGCAAATGTTTATTGTGGGTAAAAATCAATTTTTTTCACAATACATACCAATATTTGTAAGATGATATATAAATACATATGCATATATGTGCGTTTGCTTACATAAATGTTATTTTATCAGTTCCTTTGAGAATAGCTTTCCTTCTGTGACT
>JAQZBX010030021.1:0-12500 GCA_029593785.1 Cabassous unicinctus
ATGCAGTTTACAGGTTTATAAATGAGGCATTCTGTGTTTATGGAAAAGGATAAACTGTTACCTTCCCTTGAGGATTCTGTATCCCAGGCCTCCTTGAGGCTAGAGAATAGGCCATTGGAGGACTCCCTCATTACTGATTGTCTCAATGCAGAGGAAGGGCAAAGTCTTGGTAGCTTTTGATAACCAGTTTCAGCATTCAGCAGGCTTAGCTATTAGTCATGCATCTTAGCCTTTCCCTATTTACTTTCAAAACACTTAATAAAAATAATAAAAGATTAGGTATAAAATGAAATATTTGTTTGGTACACAGCACCTCGGTATCTGCAGCTTCCACACACTGCAGTGGTTCAGTCTTTTGGGATATTTCTTGTTGATAGAACCATTTGAATTTGTTACCAGTATTAACATAGGAAGCTCTGGAAAACGTAATTGTAGTTTCCTTAGCTGTAAAGGGCTTACTTACAAATCTGGCTTTGGAAAGTTATAGCTGATGAAATGCAGTTCAGTGAGGTAGTATTATAATCCTACCTTTTAGCCTTCATCCAGCATTAGTAGTTTATCTCAATGGGCATAAAATTAGAAACCAGTTCTTCTTGTCATACAAGTCTGTAGGACCATACAAACTGATAGGGCAGAATATTGGGGGTGGGGATAAATAGAGGCAACAAGACTTGTAAATGATACATATCAGAAGACTGAACCTTATGGGTTCATAGTGTTTAATGAATCAAAGTTATCAAGATTAATCCTCCATTTAAATTGTGCCCCCCAACGTTTTTGATTGCAGGTCACAGAACTTGAGGTTGAGTAATTCAGAGTGCTTCAAAATAATTTTTCTTTAAAAAAGTTTCTAAAGTTTCTAATTTTGAAAATCAGCATTTTCTTCAATTAGTGAAAGTTGCCTTACTAATGTGTAATTATAAGATCAGGACTCATTTATCATGCATTGTTTTACTTTTAGAATGGCACAGAAGATCTCCGGATTGAACGATTACAAAAAGCAACAGAACGTTTCAGAAATCCTGTTGTGTTCAGCAAGGATTCTACAGTAAGAAAAACTCAACTTCAGTCTTTCAGTCAATATGTTGAGAATAGACCAGGTAGGAGCACTTTTTAAAATGTTTTCCCATCTTCTGATTTAATAGTATTTAACTATATATATATATATATATATTTAAAAGCTGATGATGTAAACCCACATTTCAATACACAAATATCAAGCTTTATAATAATTTTACATGTCTTTCCCCTTTTTTTAAGAGATGAAAAGGCAGAGATCAATGCAGGAAGATACAAAGAAAGGAAATGAGGAGAAGACGGCGATAACTGAAACTCAGAGGAAGCCATCAGAAGATGAAGTGCTTAATGTATATTAATTTTTTGTGTGGTTTCATGATTGCTGATAATTCCAAACTGTATGTGGAAATAGTGCCTTTATTTGTAAAAATGAGATGTTAGGTTTTTTAAGATGTCAATCTCCAGTGCATTCAAAGCAGAGTGAGAAGGGTGCACTGTTGAATTAGTCTGCAGTGTGGTGATAATTGTCAGATAAAAAAAAATGAATTTTTCAGAGTTCCACAGCCCCAGCTTCCTTGAGACATTTCCATCAGGGCACTTCCCATAAAGAGATTCCAGTATTGATCTACCGGGAGGATTTTAATTATTACAATAGCAGATACCGCAGAGCTGCAGTTAGAGGGAAAAGTCACATGAGACCTGCTAGAATTTCTCAGCCAACCCATTTTGTTGGCTTGGGTTAATGGGTGTTCAACCTTTCCATTATCCAGATCAGCCGTGAATTACTAGCTGAATGATGTTTGCATTAATATAATATATATGGTAATTTCTTCACTTAATTAACGGGGAGGTTCAGCTCAGTAGGGGTATGGGCTGATCATGTGTAAAATTGATTTGTGAGGGAAATATTTGATAGACCGCAGGGAGAAAGCTGCTTTTGATGGACAGCTATGGGACAGAAGCAGGAAGAACAAGTTTTAACTTGAATTTTTGTCTGTAAGCATAGCTTTTTCTAATGGTACAATTTAAAGATATATATATATATCTACAGTTTGTCTAAATATTTTCATTGTTTTTACCGTTAAAATAGTCTTCAATGGATTTTTAAATTCACTCAGAGTTACCAAGTACAGTTTAGTGCTCTAAAGGCTCATTTTTAAGTTGTTGACTTCAGAAAGATCTTATACAGAGAACTAGCTCATGAGTGTATCCTAATGAAGTATTTGGTATAACTTATAAGTTACACAATACTTGAGTATACTATATATTCACAGTAAGGAAATTTAATTATGAAATTTATAGCTATTTTTAACTGAACTAATCACTAAAAGTAATGAAATTTGTGTGTTATCACTTCTGCTTTCTTATATATTTTTGTTTCTCATTTGTCTTTGCAAACTACCACATCTGTTTTGTCCTTTGGGATAGGAATGAGAAAAGAGAAAGTCCCTTTTGTAAATGCTCTGCTATCTGACAGATAGGTGCAAAAAGCATTCACCAGATTACTCCAGATTTAAGTTGCCATTAGCATTATATTATTACAGGGTTTTTTGTTGTTGTTGTTATTTTTGAATTGAGAAAGAAGAGTATCCATTTTATATAAATGTTTAAAAAATTCAGTGACTTATTTTATCAAACTATGCTGAGAAATTATCAGTTTTACAATTACTTAAAATATTCAACCTTAAATTTGCCAGCTGCCATAATCAATTTAGTAAGTTGGTATAATTTAAGTTCACATGTGAATATAAATTATTTACTAGTTCCAAAGGCATGTAAGCTTTATATACCATTAGATATCTGTTTTTTCATCATGAAAATTCCAAAATATGTTCATAATTCAAATACTTACTGATTTTCTTTCTTGTTTAAAGGAGTACCGGAAAATAATTCCTCGTGGCTTCTTAAAGATTAATATGCTTTTAGGTAGGGAAGGGATTTGACAGAAGAGGATTGTTCACATTTATTTATGTGAAAAAATATTAAGTGCTGATGTGGTGGTGGTGAGAGTAATCACCTCAACAATTCTTCAATATTTCTCAGCTATTTAGGTCTCTTAGCCACAGAAATGTCATAAGTTAAACAGGTGTTCCAAAGGGAACTATAATTAATCCACTTTTTTTATTCTACCATAAAAAATAACCCTTCCTGTTAGTACTTTAAATTTGTAATGATGAAATAAAAATTAAAGCTATACAGTAGAGCTACAACTTAAAGGAAAGCTTCTAAGGATAATTTAAATTGTTTTTAACATGGATGATTGTAAAAGTAATTTTCAAATTGAAATTCAAAGTTGGCTCAATGGAAGATTAACAAATCAATATACAAGTTACATTAGATCCTGCATAGCAAGGTTTGAAACCACCTGTCAGGTTAGACTTCACAGCTATAATAGTTAGTAATACATCAATAGAATGACATGTTAAAGGACAAAAGTCAGCTGGATATATTTGAAACTTCTCATTTATCTTTTTTTTTTTTAAGTATTGAAATAGTATAGTCACTAAGAAAACCAAAAAAAAAAAAAAAAATTGTACTTTTAATTTTGTATTTTCCTAAGAATAAATCTGTATCATTGATTTTTTTTCAGGATGAATCCTCTAAAAATCAATTCCTTAGTAAAACTCCAGTTTTATTATTACACTTTTGAGTTGAAGGTGTCATTGGTGTTTGTTTTGACAGTCACCAAGGGGGAAATTATTTTCACCCCTTGCCTTTGCTTTAATAACTTGCTTAACTCTGAGGAGATTTTTTTAAAAATTTGTGTTAACTTTTTAAATCGGTAAATCTGGGTATTAAATTTTAAATATAATACTGAAGTGCTGATTTTTCTCTATTTACAAAAGTTTTACTATACATAATACATATTGTTGACTCATAGGGAGTTGCTTTTTGGTACTAAGGGTAATGTTTGGTTCTCTAGGTAAGTGGTTTTCTAAGTATTTGTAGAAAAGAAAAATGCAACTTACAAGTGATTTTTTTCCCTTCCTGTTTGTTCTCGTTAACAGAAAGGGTTCAAAGACACCAGTCAGTATGTTGTAGGAGAATTGGCAGCACTAGAGAATGAGCAAAAGCAAATTGACACCCGTGCCGCGCTGGTGGAGAAGCGCCTTCGCTATCTCATGGACACAGGTACGGTGCCCAATTACACTGTAAACAGTTTTGGCAAATTGAGCGTTCACAAACTCTTATAGAGTTTTGGAAGTGTGAATCTTTGAAGCCTGAATGTTCAGCAAAACTGCCTTGAAAATAAAAAGGCTGCGATTTGCAGCCACCTCTCTGGGCCCTGGTGATAAGAGTGCCTTCATGGGAAGTGATAACTCGCCCTGATACCATGTGAGCCAGCACTATTGAACAGTGTGCTCATCCATGCAGAGTTGGAATACACATCTGTGCCTCATTGATATGCCACTGCTTAAAAAAAAGTAAGATCTTCACTGTTCTACTGATTCATTGGGAAAAAAAAAGATTTGGCCAGCTAAAGCCATGTACTGCATGAAACAGAGCACTGTGCATAGGGGACGGCTCCATGGACTAGATCACTGAAATTTGAGAATACTATCTGGTTACTGATGCTCCACGATTTTTTTTTTCCTAGAGAACAGGTTTTTAAAAGTCAGTGATACTTCACGTCATAGTTGCATTTGAAAGGATTAAGGTATATAGCAAGGTTTATAAAAATGGGTTAGAACAGCAAGTAAGCTCCTAACCAGAGGGTAGATTGGCACTTAATGCTGATTGCCAGTATGATGGAACAGGTGTAAGTGCACAATAAGCTACCGGAAAAGAACAGTGTGTGTGTGTTTGTACATATATATATTTCTTTAAAATGTTGCTCTTGTAAAAGGGTAAAAAATGAAAAATAAAATCAAAAGTAAGTTAAGGGGAAGCAGATGTGGCTCAAGTGATTGGGCTCCCGCCTACCACATGGGAGTCCCAGGTTCAGTTGCCAGTGCCTCCTAAAGAGAAGACAAGGAGACACAGAGAGCACACAGCGAATGGACACAGAGCAGACAGCGCAAACAACCGGGGCCGGCGGGGGGAGGCAATAAATAAATAAAATAAATCTTTAAAAAAAGTAAGTTAAGAAAAAAGTTAAAGGGAGCGGATGTAGTTCAAGTGGTTGGGCACCCCCCTCCCAGGTTCGGTTCCTGGTACCTCCTGAAAAAAACAAAAAAATAAACAACAAGCAAAACAAACAAGGGAAGTGGATGTGGCTCAATCGATAGAGCTCCCGTTTACCATATGGGAGGCCCCGGGTTCACTTCCCGGGGCCTCCTTGTGAGGGCAGGCCGGCCTGCGCGGCGCGGTGGGCTGATACAGCAAGACCTCACAGCCAGGGGGAAATAAGCACAGAAAAAACACACAGCAAATGGACACAGCAAACACAAGCAGCAAGGGGGGGATAAATAAATAAATAAATAAAAATAAATCTTAAAAAAAAAAACGAGAAAACCAACTCGGGGAAGCCAATGTGGCTCAGTGGTTGAGTGCCGGCTTCCCACATGCGAGGTCCCAGGTTCAATCAGGTAAAAAATAAAATAGTTGAAAATTCATTCCTTTAATCTAGCTAATTGCTTTCATTTTATGGCAGTGTTAAAACAGATTAGTGTAGTTTAGGATTAGAAAGCTTTCCTGAATTTTTTTTTTCCCTAAATTTACCAAGAGTTATTTATAATAATTTAAAAAACCCTCCAGAAAATAAGCATAAGGGACATTTGAAAATGTATACACTGGTGAAATCAGAACACATTAGAACAGGAAGGGACCTTAGACTTTATATGATCCAGTGGGTTTCAAGCTGTGTTCTGTGTTCTCTAAAGCTTCTTCAGAAGCACCTCAGGGGATGCCAGGACAGTAAGGGAACAGAGCAGACAAGCCTCTGGATTCCTTACCTTTACTTCAAAGTGACTCTAAGTCTATTTATTTTAAAGTATGGGTTTCTTGGAAGATTTAATTTTAAGAAAAGTTCTTCTGCTTAAAATATAAAAGCAAAAAAACTTAGAAAAAAAAAGGAAAAATCCTATTACCTAGCTTTCTCCTTGTACAGATGAGGAGATACAAGCTCAGCAGACGCTTAAGGTTCACAGATCAGTGAGTGACCTAGGACTAGAATTCAGGTCATCTAACCCCTGTTGTTCAGGACCCTTCCTACTACTCAAGATTACCTAGAGTAATATTTATCATCCCTCTAACAAGTTAATGCACATTCAGTCTTGTGCATCCATAAAGATTTGTGTGTATTCAACAAGTATCCATAAACCAATATATTGTTCACACTTGAATTTTTCCTTTGGTTTCTAAGGTGTCTTGAAAATATTAGTTATATTAGCTATATAAAATATTTCAAATATTAGGTGGTATAATTTCTGATAGTAAGAGAATGAATATAGAAAAAACAGATGCAAGAACTCAGACACCGTTACAGTCTAGAGTCATTTTTTAAAAGGGCCATACAGTAACTCATTCTAAATGAGCCATACAGGAATAAATGTTTCTATAGCAGAGTCCAATAATGTATACTCATAATGAAGACAATGAGTCATCAAGATACATTTAGTTAACATCTACTGTGTTATTGAAAAGTCCAGGGAATCATGTAATACATTTTTTTATTATTTCCTTTAAATATTTTCAAGGGACAAATTAAAATTCTTTTTTTTTAACAAATTCTTTTAAGAATGTGTTAAATAAATTAGATGTTACTCTACAGGAAGCCTTGTGCCACTAGAAAAAAAAAAGCTAGGAGTTGTTTCCTTTCCTTCTTTCATACTTGGATGCTGATTTATTGTGACTTCTAACCAAAATAGACTCAAGGTCTCCTTCCTACCCCACCCATCACAAAGGAAGCGTGAAGAAGCCCCAGTCCAACTACAGATCATTTATTATCTGAATGACTGTCAGACTATGGATCAATTCTAGGAGTCCTTTGGGATTTGTATTCCTTACTACACAGGACAGAATCTGATCTAGACTAGGTCTGCCCTACTGCAGGTTCAAACCAAAACTGAACTGTACTGAACTTCCTCCAGCTCAATCTTGGTCTCCTAAGATTTGCCTAAAACGTAGTTAGCCTCTGATGTAAGAGAAAAAATATTAGAAACATAAAGCATCTGTATTAGTCAGCCAAAGGGGTGCTGATGCAAAGTACTAGAACTCTGTTGGCTTTTATAAAAGGTATTTATTTGTGGTAGAAGCTTATAGTCACAAGGCCCTGAAGAGTCCAACTCAAGGTAGCATAAGAGGTACTTTGTCACCCAAAGTCTGTTGTCATGTGTTGACGCAAGATGGCGGGTGATGTCTGTGAGGGTTCAGCCTCCCTCCTTCCTCTTAAGGCTCCATGGGCCCAGCTTCTTCTGATCTCAACTGTAGGCTGGCATAAGGCTCGTCTCTCTTCCCAGGGCCTGTTTCTTTCCTGGCTCAGCTGCTCTGGTCTCTCCACAAGGTCAGCTGTAGACCTTCAGTCTCATCTCTCTTCCCGGGCAGTGTCTATGGCGCACTCTCTCTTCCTGCATATCTGCTTCTGTGTTCTCCTTCTCTGTGTATTTTCTCCTGTATGAGAGTCTGTTTTATCCCCATTGTAAACGGTTGGCCAATTTGATGTAATTATGAATTCCAAAAATATAAGTAGATCATGCTTGTAAACTGATCTGTTAATCTGGGCATGATTAGGTTATGATTAGGTTGTTGAGCCCCACCCCTTGGTGGGTGGGGAATCAAATATAAAAGGCATGGCAAGAACAGTTTTGAGAAGCAGTTTTGATGTTGGAAAGAAGGCCCCAGGAGAAGAGAAGCAAGCCGTTCGCCTGATCGTCTACAGCCGACCTTGTGGAGGAAACAGGAGCTAAGCCCGGAGAGAAACGCAGCCCCGGGAAGAGAGGAACCCCGGAAGCCTGAACCCTGGCAAACGCTGGCAGCTGTCTTGCTCTAACACATGGCAGTGGACTGTGGTGAGAGAAGAAACTTAACGCTTTATGGCCTGATATCTGTGGACTTCTACCCCAAATAAATACCCTTTATAAAGACCAACCCATTTTTGGTATTTCGCATTAGCACCCCTTTGACTGACTAATACACCCGTCAAGGGGGTGGGGACTCAACCCTGCACGCCCTAATGATGTGGTCAAATAAAAGCCCTAATCTTGATTTAATAAAGTAAAAGTGAAACCTCTGAATATAATACAATCTAATATGCCCAGAGGAACAGACCAGTTTACAAACACAATCCAATATCTATTTTTGGAATTCATAAACAATATCAAACTGCTACAGCATCCAATCATCCTTTTCCTTTTTGGGTTCCAGTGCATTCCAACGTTTCATTATAATAGTTAATACTTTTTCTATGGTGGTAGAGTTTTCAGTATACTTTTCTGAATCTCATAACAGCCTTAGGATTAAGCAGATCAGGTAGTATCCATATTCTTTACATGTCAAAACTGAATTTCAACTAGGGGAAATGACTAATTTAAGATTGTCTAATTAATAATGACTGAGCTACAGCATGAACCTGGGTTTTTAAGTTTTCTGGCTCTTGACTTAATCCTCTTTCCCCACTATATCTTCTCTACAGAACAAATACACTCTGTCTGATATTTCAGTTTTCATATACTTGTAAATACGGACTTTACTCAATTTTTTATTGAGGTAAAATTCATGTAACATAAAATCAGTCATTCTAAAGTGTACAAATAAGTGATATTTAATATAGTCATAGTGTTATGGAACCATTACCTCTATCTAGTTCTAAAGCATTTTCATTGCCCCCAAAGAAAATCCCATACCAATGAACCAGGCACTCCATACTCCCCACTGCTATAGGAACCAGGAACCACTAATCAGCTCTTTATTTCATTGGACTTACCTATTCTGGATATTTCATACAAATAGAATCATACAATATGTGACCTTTTGTGTCTGGTTTCATTCACTTAGCTTAATGTTTCAAGGTTCATGATCATGTATCAGTATCTCATTTCTTTTTAATGGCTCAGTAATAGTCCACTGTATGTATATAATACATTTTGTTTACCCGTTCATCCATTGATGGCACTTAGGTTGTTACCACCTTTTGACTATTGTAAATAATGCTGCTATGAATATTGGTGTGTAAATATCTCTTTTTTCCTAATTTCAGTTATTTTGCATATGTATCTAGGAGTAGAATTGCTAGATTATATGGTAATTCTATGTTTAACTTTTTGAGGAACTGTCCTTAATTTTAAATGGGTTGTGAAGTTTATTTAGACATTTTTCTGGAATTCATAATACATTTTCCAAGTGAAACACTGTTATAAGTACCCACAGGGCAGGCAAACCCACAGAAACCTATTTAATTCAGAGCATAACTGAAATAATACTAACAGGAGTCCTAGATCCTGAGTTCTTCTAGGTGCACCAAACTCTCTGAAGCTTCTGCATCCTGAGGGGGGGCGAATAAGGGTGGAGTCAGGATGGCAGCCCAGACTGCTGAGTATTTCTTCTGGCATGTCGGGAGAAGACTCTAGCAAGAAAGTAGGAAAGGAATGTAAAAGAGAGCCTCAGTGGGTCCTGCAACAATATGGAGAGGTGTCATGGTTGAGAATGGCAGTGGCTGAGAAAGTGCTCAAGGAGAGTCCACTTTCCAGTTGGGGAAAAGGCATCAGTGACAGACGCAGAGTAGTTGTGGGGATTTATTTGTCTTGGGGCGTTCCTAATCGAATCATCCTGTGTTAATAATAATTTGAATATTAAATGGCAATACTGTATTTATATATATATAAGCTATAAGGCATATTATTTTCTTCCATCATACCTTGGGACCTCTAAAATCATTATGCAAATACCAGAGAATTTTTTTCCAACAGCTCTTGATAGCTTTTTTTTTTTTTTTTTAAATTGTTGAGAAGGAAATTTTAAATTTCTAACACCAAAGTTTGTAATGATCGGTTCTTTGGAAACAATAAAGCTCATTAGTTAGTACTGTGTATGCACTGGATGGATCTGTACCAGCAATATTATAACCCTTGAAAAAATGGAGTTTCTTATGGAAATGTTGATGGGCCCCTTTACTATAGTACTGCAAATACTATTACTTTAATAAATGGTGTCTATTTTCCATTCTCAACCTATTTTCATTGAATGATTATCATACTTTTTTACTATAGAACCATAGTGGGTTGTTTTGTTTTGTTTTGTTTTGTTTTAGGAGGTACCAGGGATTGAACCTAGGGCCTCATAAATGGGAAGCAGGCACTCAAGCACTGAGCTACATTCACTCCCCAGTGAGAGTTGGTTTTTGTATGTTTGTTTGTTTGTTTTTAGGAGGTACTAGAGACTGAACCCGTGACCTCGTACATGGGAAGCAGGCGCTCAACCACTTCGGCTACATCCACTCCTCTAGAACCATAGTTTTTTTTTTAAAAAAACAATTTATTGAAGTATATCATTCATACACGAACATATATAAACTATAAGTATTTAGTAAACATCATGAACTTACAAAACAAACATGCATAACATCATACAGGGCTCCCACACATCACCCCACCACAAATACTTTGCATTGTTGTGAAACATTTGTTAACAAACCATGAAAGAGCATCGTCAAAGTATTACTACTAACTATAGTCCGTATCTTCCTCCCCTATACATTTTTAAGGATTTATTTATTTAATTTATTTACTTTTATCCATTTTTACCCCCCACCCCCGTTTTTGCTGTTTCTGTGTCCATTCACTTAACAACTCTCTGTGTCCATTTCCTGCCCTCTCTTCCCATCCTTCTCCTCCTGTCTTCACTGGGATTCGATCTTCAGAATCTTCAATGTGGGAGAGAGGCATCCTACTGCCTGCACCATCTTAGTTCCTGGTTTTTCGTTGTGTCTCGTCTTGGCTCTCCCTTGTGTCACTCTCCTGTTACATCATCATCTTGCTGCTTGGCTCGTGGGGCCTGGCAGCTCACCCCCTCGTGGGGCCTGGCTACGCACCTGCAGGCAGGGCCTGGTGGATCACCTGCTCGCGGGGTCTGGCAGCACACTTGTACACGGGGCCTGGTGGCCCACGTGCCTTCTATATTTTTCTTTTTTTAATTTTTACTGGGAGGTCCCGGGGATTGAACTCAGGTCCCTCCATATCGAAGACGGACGCTCAACCACCTGAGCCACATCTGTCCCCCTTGCTATATCTCTTAAGGTTGACCAAAGATACCCAAAGTTACAGTCTTTTCCCATACAGGATGGTCATATAATAAATCAGACTTAGTTTATCACCAGCATTCTAAAAACCAGACCTAGGGAGAAAAACTAGGTCTGGGGACACATGCATGGTTTCTAATACAGCAAATGTTTAGCCTACCCTGATTTTCACAAAATCAGGTCAGTGACAATATTTGCATCATAGTGTTTTAAACTTAAAATGTGGTTAAAGAAAAAAAGGAACAGGAAAGTAACAATATTTTACTTACATTCGAGTGTAGAAAACATTGAAAGGGAGAAAGTTATAATAAAATTGTACCTTGGAACTTAACCTTTAAGCACTGAATAAAATGATCATGCTAGCCTCCTTAAGTCCCTGGTCCAAAAGTACTCATTCTGTAGTTTTTTGTAGACTATCCACTCCAAAATCTAACTGGCCATTTAAAATATTAAATATTCTTGAAGAAAATAAGAATTAAAAGAAATAACTTTTCTTCGCATTCCTCAGAATGTTTCTTTACACCATCCTCTGAAGAGTGGAACATAATATTAACACAGGGAATTGAGGGGAAAAAAAAGTAAAAATTATATTTGTATGAGTTGTTACTGGGAACCTTCTCCTTTGAGCTCTAGAATAATCTGTTATCTTTTCCTAAAGATGACAGTAATGGTCAATATTTATTGCATGCTTACTATATGTATAGCTCTTTGGCAAATGATTTACATGCATTATTTCATTGTTTCCCACAACAATTCCATGAGGTAGGTTCTATTAATAACTGGAACAATTAATAATCACTTTATATAGATGAGGAAATTGAGGCTCAGAGAAGTAACCTGCCTAATTCATACAGTTCTCAAGTGGTAGAACCAGGAGTCAAGCCCAGTCTGAAGGTTCTGGAGGCCAACTCCCAGCCAGCACATGTCATGGTCTCTGCTTCATCTTTTATCTTCTTAAAGTTGAACTTCTGTTTTTCCTGGAGTTTTATCAGTAATTCTCTGAGTCTTTTATCACCATTTCATGTTTTATAATTAATAACTCAGAAGAAACAGATCAATATTCATTTAGCTTATGAGAAAAGTCACCTAATTTGAGCCATTAGACACCCAACAAGATCATGTTCCCCTTAATATTATTTCTTTACCCTGGTCATCACAGTGTAATATACATGAAAATAGGGCTGCAAAACATACTCATTTAGAATAATCAGAGATTAAAAACAAGCTTTCCTTCAAAAGAAGCAGCTAGCTCTTTGCTAAGCTGTAGGTTCTGCAATTTGAACATTAGAACCCTCAGAGGTAGTTTTCA
>JAQZBX010030021.1:20000-27008 GCA_029593785.1 Cabassous unicinctus
TACTGAATGTTGGTCTTAAGCAATGTATACATACATAGTGCAATTTGTAATATTCACTTTAAAAAACAATTGTGGTGTAAGGAAGACTAAGAATCAACTTTTGAACACAAATTATTAATAACTTCTAATACTATAGTACTTTGTTTTGCATATATTAGTGCCACATAGTTATAAATGTTTGCAAATATGAAGAGTCTTAGAGATCATCTAGTACAGACCTTTTATTTTACTGATGAAAGCACTGAGGCCCAGATATGAGGTTGGCACAGAGTTGTAATTAAGGCAGGGATTTTCTGACTCCTAGTTCAGCGTGTTTCCTTCCCTACAATACCTGAGATTTTTTAGATAAAAATCTAGATTTTTAAAATATATTTTAGAAATTATATTGGATTGTTTACTGTAGTGAATACACAGCTAAATGAATACCTAATTTGAATCTCCTAAGTAAACTAAAAATTCATATTCTATCTAATATCATGTAAAGTAAACCTTTTATAGTTTAGCCTCTAAATGATGAGTGTAAAATATTATCTGTTAATTAAATATATGTATGTATATAGAGAGAAGGATTTCTTTAAGAGAAAATAATTAATTTTAATGTAGCAAATTGACAGTGAGTTTATGATAAAGCAATAAGTTTCTTAGATTCTAGTAGTTTCAGGTTTTTAAAAATAGATATCCGTATTTTGTTGGAAATAATTACGTTAGTCTTGTACTAAGGCAATATGCTTTAAAATGCTTAGTAAGATTATTAACATATATCTTGAATCTCTTCACTTATTTTTTTTTTAACTACATATATACACAGAGTCTATTTAGATTGCTAGGATAATCAAACTTCTAGAACATTTCATTGTGCCAGTATGCAAACGTGTTATATAGGAATAAGTCCTAGGTTTCCTAAAAGAGGGCAACAGAATTGAAAACTGAGGCCAACAAATAAATGAAAGTTTCTCTAAATCCATTGGATAATAGAGGCAGTGTTAAGGCTAACCATAGTGTTGAACTAAACAGAGGGATTACTTCTGGGTTTTGCATCAGTTGTTTTCTGCCGGGTGGCCTCACTTGTCAAAAAAAAAAAAAAAAAAAAGTTTAACAGGCAAATATTCACATAGGCACATTGAGAAAAGAAGTATGCTTAATTCCATCAAAGCTAAAAAAAAAATCAATCATTAATTTATTCTAACTATGATTGTTGGTCATTTGTGGAAAGCATCTGGTCTTTAAGTCATAGGAACCTAAACACAAGTATAATGTTAACACTTGTGAAGAAGTTTCAAGTTTGGTATAATGTAAAAAAGCTATGTTAGCATGTGTGTAGCATTTTTGGATTTTGAAAATGTTATAAATGCAAATGTATTGTTCATCAAAAGTTAGAAAATTGTTAATCAGCAGCTTTAAATAGTCCTGCTTTTACATGTCTTTTCATGGTTGTTTATTTCAGCAATCTTGGTATTACAAGTCAGAAATGGTTTCTAATGAAGTCTAAATTCAAGATAGAAAATATATTTTAAAACTGGTTTCAGGAGAGGCATACTCTATTTTCCATATGGCTAAGTAATTGTTAAGATATTTGTTTTAAAGCTGGACTTAGACACTCCTGACTGCTCTCTAATTTGATATAGCTGGCCTAAGCGATTTTATTCAAGAAACTTTGGTAGGGAGAATGCAGTGAAGGAAATAAATAATTTTGCAGCCATACTCATGTTGCAAAGTATAGAACTAATTCAGTCATTATTGCTGGAGTAACATTATCCATTTTTTAATAGCTTTAAAGCTGGCAATACAGCACTCAATGTTGGAATATATTTAAATATTTATCAAAGTTTTAAATTAGTTAAATTTCAAGTTCGGACAATATATTAATAGGCTTAAACCATAACCACAAAATTATAAATAGCAGGGTTAGGTTTTTGCTTGTTTTTTAGAAGAATTGGCTTTTAAATTATAGAAGGCCTAAGAAAAACTCTAAGGGGTGAGAAAATTAGAGCTCAAATTACAACCAAAGAAAAAGTTGCATCATTTTTATTACATGCTGTAATATAAGATGAATAATTAATATATAAAAGTCCCCCCCCCCATGATGACACAGTCCCTACTTTAGAGATTTCTTACTGTACAAAGGACATAAAACATGACATAACCAAATGGTGCTGTGTCATGGGCTTCATATAGAAATGATCCATTCTCTTACTGTTAAACTACTTTTACATTACTCACAAACATTACTCACTACTGCCCTTTGGCTTCCCCTGGGCCTTTAATTTTACAAAGCAAGAAAAATTGTAAACAGTTCTCATAAGTTAGGTTTGATTCTAAGCAAAATAATAAAAGTAATACTAAAAAAGCTCTTTTTTCACAATAAAAACTCAAATACTAATGCTTAGTTTAGGCATTATTCATTTATGCCATAATATTGTAAAAAGATGACCATATTTCTAAAATGTACATGTAAAATAATCTGAAAATATTTAGGCCACATGTGGAAGCCATGTTTAAACATTGTTTAGCTCATATTTCAGAGGCACTGATGTCCAAAGTACTGTTAGGATATTAGAGATGAGAGGAAAAATACTTAAAACAGCTTATGAAATATAATGTTTGAAATGGTTCTTTGAGAATGTGCAGATTATGGCTTGCATAGGGACTCCTTCCAGATCTCTGGGAAAATGAGCTGTTGACATTCTTTTGGGTCATCATCCAAGATAGGAGGGCAACCACAAGGATTTAGCAGATAAATTCATCCCCAAAGACGTTTATCCATTTCATTGCATCTTGGAAACATTCATGTTGAATAGTAGCATTAATGTAACCCATTTAGCCCTTCAAAGTGAGTCTTATTTAAAAAAAAAAAAAAAAGATAAAAATAATTAGGGTCATAACTTACTTAAGTCTTCTAACAGGTATACAGGTATTCATTATTTACACCATTCTGAAGCATAAGCCCTTTTTTTCCCTCATCACTAGTTTCAGAAATAGAATTGAGGTCTTATAGAGTGAGCAATAAGGTTTTGAATTTTAACCAACTGAATCAGTCCTGTGTGTTACTTGTTAGTTGTTTATGACAAAGAGCAGAAAACAAATTAATGTTTTCGTGTTGTGTTCTGAAGTGAAGGGCAATATTTTTTAAAGACTTAAACAGTCTATTTTAGGTTCTATTTCTGACTCTCTTTGGACTTTATAATTTAGGCAAAAGGGAAAGGTGAAGCTGTGATAAACTCATTGAGTGTATACACTAAGATTCACACACGTCCTTTTTTATAAAGGGTGGAAAAAAAACTTTTGACTCAAACTAATATGATACTATATGGGGCTGAATGTGCAGGAAAGGTTCCCACAATGCATTGTGCAAACCTAGGGCTAACAAATACCCTGCTGCTTTGAAACCCCCCCCACCCCAAAAGACAAAAGCACAATGAAATAGAAAGCTTACCACCGGTAGCTTTCAAAACGACAAACTAGGCAAACTATACATCTCCACCACTCCAATTTTGTCAGAATGCTAATGAGCTTGCTCTGATCTTTACTCGGCTTCCCGTGTTTTCTACATCTTCAAGGACCACATGGTGCTAGCAAAATAAAGACAACTAAATGAGAATTTCGAATGCTTTTTGTGTTAGGACCTGGTGCTTTTCAGTGGACACACTCGTTGAATATTCTCAACTTAAAAGAGTACAACAGGGGGTTGGGTATGAACTTTTTAACAGGGGGAAATTTGTACAAAAGTAAATTAGTGAGATGAGGAAAATATGAGAAAAATTTCTGATTAATTTCCACTCCATAATATCAATGACACCTTCAGCCCCACTCATACTCTTCTAACAAGAGATGCTGATAAAAGATGAATGATTCTGTGTTGTTCACTGTGAATGTTTAGTGGTTTTTTAATAGCAGCATTCTACATAAAAGGCACCAGGAAGTACTCCGCATTAGCAGTTGAGATCACTAGTTAATAGGATGATGTCTTTTAGCTTTTGTCACAAGATTATTAGAAAGGATGGGTTTCTTTTCTCATCGTTGCATAGTTTGGAGTGCCTGTTGAGTACAAGTGCTAAAATACAGGTTTCTCAGTATTGTTTCACATGTAAAGAAAAAGCCTTTTAATGCAACACCTTTTTCCTTTTTTACCAGGTGATTTTTGTTATTGATCTCTAATCTGCCCCTTTAGCTGTATTAAATGCTTGAAGTGTTCGCTTTTCAGTGGAGCCTTGATGCTAGTTATTTTTATTTACAAATTCATTAACATTAAAACAGATATCTCTAAACAGCATTAGAGTCTGTGATTTAGAAAATGGCAGGTTATGGAGTTTTTATGGTTTGGGGTATAACTAACTACATAAAGTTAAGATTGCCCACATAAATACTGTCAAATTATATTCTCTGATAAATAATTATTTTTATAAGGTTTAATGGTATATTTGTAAGGAATATATCTTTCACCAGATCTGTCTCTTTTCTCTAGCAAATATTTACTAGTAGACTGAGAGTAGTCAACTCCCATCTCTCATCATACCCTTATCTAGAAAGGAAAAAATGAAAACCAAAACTGGGTACATTCTTATATAAAAAGATAGCTGAACTTAGAATTAAACTGGTTTTGTACAACTACTAATAAATGACCTGGAAAGAAAGGAAGGGAAAAGTTTGAGATAGTGACATTTTTCAGGTTTTGTGTGGAGAAATAAAAAATTGGCAATGTTTCTCACATTTAATATATATTTCTTTATATTATTTAAAAATTTTTTTCTCTTATCCTGAGAAATTATATTTTTGGTACATTGTAGTTTGCTCACATGGCTTAAGATATTGCTTGTTAAGATATTGTAATTTATTCACATTTCTTACAAAATGGAGGGGGAAAATTCTATAGTAATAGGAATAACTTGGACAAGCACAGCTAATAAAGTCAGGAAAAAGTATAAACTGTCTTCTAAATATAACAGTAGCATTTTGAAAAATAATTTGTTTATTCTAATTCTCTATTCTCTATCATTTAGTGTGGTGTTTCTGTGTTTCTTACAAGTATGGGTGAAAATTAGTATTCCTGTAATAAAATGTCACCATTTTGTAGAGGTTCTTTTTTAATAGACTGGGTATGTCTATTTTCATACCAGTTATAATCAGAAGAGACCAAGTCATTCACAAATATACATTAAACTGAGATTTCTATTTTGGCAGTTTAGTTACAAAACTGAAAAAAATTAAGAACTGCAGATTTGCCGTTAGTGAAATTTCTATCATAATATGACATACCATGGTAAAATAGAAAATGAAGTTTTCAACTTATTAAAGACATTTCCATTTGATCTCTTTATATAAAATATCAAACAGACAGACATGCTTATAATATTGTCTCTGCTTTGCAGAAATTTTCATGAATAGAAACAAAATAAGTTTGGGAATTTGGTGCTATAAAGTAAATAAAATTATTTCTAAGGTTCTGAAATAGTATAGCATTAGCCTTTTGTTCTTTACTAAAATAATTGGTACTGAAACTCTTCATAGGGCATTGAATCTTCATCAGATTAAAACCAATAAAAAGTAACATTTTATGTCTGAAAATTTTCTGCAAAGGGAGTGTTTTAACACAGTTTCCAGAGGCATTAAGCCATATCCTTTGATAGACTCTAAGTGTTGATAGAATCCATCCATTCCTTTATAGAAGTAAAATGCTAACATACATTTGGTAGATGTGGTACTGTAGGTCTGTTTTGTGTCTCTGTGTTTTCAGCTGTTTGAAGATTTTAGTTCTTTTACATTCTTTTAGAATGTAAAATAATATAAAATCAGTTAGTGCTAAACTTCATGCAATTAAATATTCAATATTCAGAAAAGTAAAAAGCATAAAAGAATATGTCAAACAATTGATTCTGTCATCCTTGATTAGCTGAATCATAGCTGGGTAGAAGAACAGTGAGCCACAGGGCCAGCTTTCTGAGTTCTCCATGTGAACCTTCTCTCCAGTGCTCCTGTCCATTAGGTACCTAAGCCCATCTGTCTTCCATTGCGGCTAGTGTAATTACCAGAGAGGCTTTTCTTCAATACTTGGTCCTTAGTAGGCTCTCATCTGAAAACTTGGACTCAGCCTTACCAGCAGTGAAGTGTTTGTTATATTCATCTTTTTTTACTAGCTCAGCTTCATAGCTGTGAGCCTCCATTTCCACTTTATTAGGAAGAGAACACTATGGCTTTAAAAGTAAAAATTGAGAGAGAGAACCCAATAACTTTAATTCCCATAAAAGACAAAATTCATTGACATATGTTTGTGTTCTGTGATTTTTATTCATTCAACAATCTTTTTTTTTTTTTAAATGTCATTTGTGCCTAAGGCACTATACACTGAGTTAAGAAACTTAAGCCTAGTTAGTGAACATAATTCAAGTTTGGTCACATTGAGTCAAAGTTGATATGGTATGGTAGCTAGAGAATTGTGAGAATTAAATGAGGTATTTTAAATCAAGCATTTTCACAGTGTCTGACACATAGAAAGACTTCAATAATTGTTACCTATTATTGTTTATATAATCTCTTTAATACTTAAATTTGCCAGGGTCTCTTTTGAAATAAAAGACACCAAAATATGAAAACTACTGATGTGCTAGGAATGTTGCCCATCACCATCAGGCATAAGTAAAATATTTATAACAAATTGATGTTCTTCTTTGCACATTTGTACATTTTATTTATTCTATATTACATATATACTGGAATAGTCCTTTGATTATTGAAAATAATGTTGAATGGAAACCACAGAGTAAATAAAATTGTTTTCAAAAGGAGAGTTTAGGAAGCAGGTGTGGCTCAATGGATAGAGCTCCCGTTTACCATATGGGAGGCCCCGGGTTCGCTTCCTGGGGCCTCCTTGTGAGGGCATAGGCCAGCCCGCACGGCGCGGTGGGCAGATGCAGCGGTACCTCACAGCAAGGGGGAGATAAGCAGACACGGAGAAAACACACAGCGAATGGACACAGCAAGCACAAGCAGCAAGGGGGGGATAAATAAATGAAT
>JAQZBX010030022.1:0-27004 GCA_029593785.1 Cabassous unicinctus
CCACACAACATATCTGCACACCACACCCTTCCAAACCACTCCACACCACTCCTAACCACAACATGCCACAAAACCACATCATACCACACCAAACCACACCAGACTGCTCCACACCACTCCACACAACACCACAGTACACCATCCAACTCTACACAACACCACTCCACACAACAAATAACCACACCACAATACTCCACACCACACCACACCAAACCACACCACACCACTCCACACCACATGCACCACACTGCACAATTTAACACTGCACTGCACCACACCACACCACACTGTTCCTCAACACTCAACTACACCCAACACCACAGCACACCACACCAAACCCACCACACCCTTCCACACTGCACCCCCCACAGCACATCACAACAAACCACCCCACAGCACACTACACCATACCACTCCACAGCACAACACAACACACCACCCCAAAACACTCCACACCACTCCACACCACACCATATCATAACGCCCCACAGAACAGCACTCCACACCACAGCATTACACATCATTGCACACTACACCACAACACACCACCACATATCACTCTTCACCACACCAGAACACCCCTCTCCACACCACACTGCACCACATCGCAATGCACCAGACCACACCGAACAACACCACAATACACCACTCCAATCCACAACACTCCACAACACTCCAATCCACACCACACCACACAAAACAACACACCACACAACTCTACACCACAGCACACTACTCCACACCACACTGCACCACACTGCTCCACACCCCACCACTCAACAGCAAACCCCACCACAGAGTTCCACACAAAACCACCTTACACCATTCCAGACCACACCTCACCAAACCATACCACACTACAACATATCACACCACACAGCTCCACACCAAACCACACACAACTCTGCACCACACCACACCATGCTGCACCACACCACACAACTCCACACCAAAGGACACCACACCAAACCATACTACACTAAACCACACCACAGCACAGCACAGCACACCACTCCACACTGCATTGCAGTGCACCACAACAGACTATGACACACTGCACTACACCACACCACACCATAACACACCATAACACACCACTCCACACAACACCACACCACACTGCTCCACACCATATCGTACCACACCACACCACACCACTCCAAAACACACCCCACCACACCCCACCCCACCATATTATACCACACCTCACCACCACCACACCGTATTACTCCACTCCACACAACACCACACCACTCCACAACACCACACCTCATCACACCACAGCATACCATACCACACCACATCACTCCACACTTAATGCCTCCACACCACACCACACCAAACCACTCTACACCCCACCACTCCACACCACTCCACACTGCTCTACACCATACCACACCAGACCAAATCATAGCTCACCACACCAAATGATACTGCTAGACTGCACACCACCCCACACTTCTCCAAACAACACTGAACCACACCACACAACACCACACCACTCCACATCACACAACACCACAGAACAGCACTCCACACTGCACCACAATGCATCACAGCACGCCACGACACATTGCACTATACTACACCACACCACACCAACGCATACCAATCCATACCACACAAAACCACACCACAATACACCACTCCACACCACACCATATTATATCAAACCACACCACACTACACCACTCCACACCACACGATCCACATCACTACACACCACACCACACCATTCCACACCACACCACAACACACCACTCCACACTGCAGCACATGACACCTCACCAAACTATATTATACCACACCACACCACAGCAGCCACACCATACTACTTCACTCCATACAGCACTGCACCACACCACACCAATCCACACCACACCACACCACACCATTTCATACCACATGACACCACACCACACCACACCACTTGACACCACTGTGCAGCACACTACACCACTCCACACCACACCACACAAAATCATGCCAACAACACCACACCACACAACTCCTCACCACACCACACCACACCACTTCTCGCCATTCCCCTGCACACCACACCACAGCACCCCACTTAACACCACACCACACAAAACCACAGAACACCAAACCACACCACAACAAACCACACCACAACAAACCACACCACAACAAACCACTCCACACTGCACCACACTGCACCACACCACACCATGACATACTGCACTATACCCCACCCCACCTCACCACACCACACCTCTCCAAACCACACACCACCACACCATTCTATACCACCCCACATTACACCACACCAAACCACACCACTCCAAACCACACCATTTCATGTCACACTACTCCAGACTATGCCATACCTCTCCACTACACAGCACACTACACCACACTGCTCCAAACCACACCACCCCACTCCACATCACACCCCTCCACACAACACCACACCACACCAATCCACAAAAAAAGACCCTGCACCATTCCACACCACACTACACCAGTCCAAGCCACACTAAAACTTACACCCCACACCACACCACATCACACCACACCACTCCACACCACACCACACCACAACACAACACAACACAACACAACACAACACATGGCACCATTCCACACCACACCACACCTATAACACCACAGCATTCCACCCCACACCACTACACAACACACCATACCACTCAACTCCACACAACACACCACACCACTCCACACCACACCAAATCACTCCACACCACTCCATACCACAATACACTGCTCCATGCCACACCACACCACATCATACCACATCACAGCACTCCACACCAGATCCCTCCACACCACACCACCCCACAACACTCTACACTGCACTGTACCACCTCACACCGTGACACTCCACACCACACCTCCCCACTCCACACCCAGCCACATCATACCACAACAAACCACTCCACACCAAACCACACAACACCACACCACACACCACTCCTCACCATACAACACCACACTACACTGGTCCACACCACATTGCCCCACACCACTCCACACCACACCACACCATATCTTACCACACCACACTACACTACACCACACCACTCCACACCACACCACAAAACACCGCTCCACACCACACCACTCTTCACCACACCACAGCCCACCACACTACACCGCTCCACACCACACTGCACCACACTGCTCCATGCCACTCCCCTAAACACCACACCACACCACATAGCTCCACAGCACACCACACCCCTCCAAACCACACCAAACCACAGCACACCAAACCACTCCACACTGCACCACACCACACCACACCATGACTTACCACACTATACAATACCACAACATACTACACCACACCACAGCTCACCACACCACAGCTCACCACTACAAACCACACCACACTACTCCATACCACACCACAACTCTCCACACCAAACCAAACCACAGCACACCAAACCACTCCATACCACACCACACCACAGCACTTCACACCACAACAAAACACAGCACCCCACACCACCTCCACACCACACCACACCCACCAAACAACACCCATAACAAAATATGGTACATACATACAATGGAATATTACTCAGCTGTTAGAAGGAATAAAGTGTTAACACACGGGATAACATGGATAAATCTTGAAGCCCTTATGTTGACTGCAGCAAGCCAGACTTTGAAGGATGAACTGTACGTGACCTCACTGATATGAATTAAGGAAATTTAGCAGTCTCAGAGAGCTATTGTCTGTAAGCTAGGTTTACAAGAAATAGAAAGAGAAGAGGAGGTTGTGACCCATCACCTATATGGATATAATCTAAGGTAAAGTGATAGAGTGTAGTTTCATATTAAATGGACTGGACATTAGAGTAGTGATATTATTGGTTTGGGTGGTGCAGCATTGAAAAGTGAGTAGATTGGGAAGATTGGGTTAGAAGGTACAGGATACTGGAGGGAAGGTTGTGAGAGGGACCATGTGAACACTGGGGATTTGTGTGTATGAGGTTGAAAGTACAGAGCTGAGAATGCTGTTATGGAAATAAGACATTGAAGAGGAACTGGTTTAGGGTGTTGTTTGGGTGGATATTCACGACAGGGTGCACCTGGAGCAGGCTTCTAGTGAGTGTGTGACTGTTCATTCTGTCATAATGTGGTGTATCAGTGGGTGGAGAGCCACATAATGAGCGGGAAGGAGTTGAATTCCCATCTTTGGGAGAGCCAATTTTTTCAGAAATAGAAAGGTGGAAGACTTTCAAGTCAAGGGCAATTCCTAATAAGGGAGGACAATCCAGTGTGGCATGACCTTTTGTTGCATGTAACTATAAATATTGTCATCCAATGAGTCAATCCAAGGGCTCATCATGGGCCCAAGCAGGATGGGATGGAAGGAATAGAATAGATCGAACATGGGGTATTTAGGGGCTAGTGGAAATGTTATTCATTACCATACAGTGATGGACACAGGACATGGTAAATACCATCAAAATTTATGAAAGTGTATGGTCTAAAATGTAAACCATAATGTAAACCATTGACAAAATTTAGTAGCATTGTTTCACTATTTGTATATATTATAACAATGCTGCCATCCACATATTAAAAGGTATTAATATGTGGGGGGAAGACAGGGGGAGGATGTTGAGATTATGAGAGTCTCCTGTATTCTGTGTGTAACTTTGCTGTGACCTAAAACTTCTTTGAAAACAAAATGAAATATAGTGTCACAATGGGGAAGTAGAGGGAGAAGGTGCCACGGTACAGACTGGACACCAGGTATTACAGTGATGAAAGAGTAAAGGCCAAAAAAATTTTTTTTTTATTTTTCATTTTTTCAATATACCAATCTTTTAATTTTATTTTATCTTTATTTATTTAATTTTTATATATTTTTTCTCTTACATTTGAACTTATCATTTTTATTTCATTTTCCTATTAATTGCATTCAGCTATTGTAATGGCTTCATCTTTGAAGAAGCTTTGGATCACAGAAGGGTTACAACTGGGTTTGGGGAGGATTGTTGGTGTGGGGTGTCAGAGATGGGGCATGCATGGGAGGAAGTTCACTTGAGCATAAATATAAGGTATATAAAAATGTTCAAATGTTCACTGGACATTGTCACAGAAGGTGGAGAATCACTCAATAAATGAGAGAATACTGAATTACCATCCTGGAGAGATCTGCCACATTCTCCAAGGGAGAAGAAAGAATCCTCAAATTGCAGGGGCAGTTACTGGTGAGGGAGGATGGTCCACTGAGGTCCCTTGGTATTGATCATTAGCCTTATGAGTCTTTGCTCTTGAAATTGAAACTTAGCCTATTGTTATGGGGTGTCTATGGGTTGCCTCCTGAGAGCCTCCTTGTTGCTCAGATGTTTCCGCTCTCTAAACCAAAATCACCATATGAATGCATTACCATCCAGTGTGGGACATGACTCCTGGTGATGAGCCTCCCTGGCACCAAGGGATTGCTATGAAGCACCAACTGGAAATGTGACTGGAAAAAGACATTGAATAAAAGGGTTAAAAGGTAAAGACAAATAAGTTTATATCGCTAAGAGACTTCAAAATGTTTTGGAGGCCATCCCAGAGGAAGTGCTTATGCACATTTCAATAGGGTTTCATAGAATTCCAAAGTGGATATCACCCCAAATAGTGTGAGTCCTGAGGGCTCTTGAGGCACCCAGGTCCTATGTCAGAGTGGATAGCTCCAGAGTTTGGTGCCTTGCCAGTGGGCCCAACTTTGGAATTTGTGTTCCTGACAATGATCGTGTTGGACTCAACTATGTCTTCCCTGCACATGGCTTATCTGTCCCTTCTATTCAAACCTATAATAAGTGCTGGAGTTTGTAGGTGTATATCCAGAGATGAGAGTCTTTGGGCTGTCCATATGCCAGCTAGGCCTGGAAATTTGGTGGAGCAGCAACTCTTACTCTACAGCACATTGGACTCGCTGAGGACAACTGGCAGGGAAATTATCATGGACAATGGCCATCCCAGGGAATGGAGAGAGTCAGCAGCTGCAAGTATGATATCCCATCCATCTTCACTATGGGATAAAAAAATGAAAAAAAAAAGTTTTAAAGATACTTAGATTACATAAATGTTACATACAAAATATATTGATTCCTATATACCCGAATCTCAACACCACCCACAACCTCCCACCTAAAAATCCTTCATTAGTTTGGCACATTCATTGCAATTGATAGCTGCATCCTGAGGCATTGTTATTGAGCATGAATGATTGTACACATTGTATACACTCCTGCCCTCACAGTTCTGAGTGATATGTGATGATTTAAAATGGCTTATATCTGTCATTGCAATGTCATTCAGGATGATTTCCAAGTCCCAAAAAGCCTCTGTATTACAACTGTTTTTCCCTCTCCCTGCTCCCAGAGGGTCCAGTGGTCATTGCCTCCACATTAATGTTGTAATTTCTTCCAAGTCTAGAATCACAATATGTCTATAGTAGAACATCATTAAGTCCACTCTAGTCCTTAGTTCATTCCCCAATCCTGAGGATTCTGAGATGGTGATATCCACTCCACCTTTAATTGAGAGGAGGCTTCAATCCCATACAGCCAATTGATGGGACTCTTTTGCTTGCAGTAGTTAATGCTCTTGTTTCCTTGGTATAGTGGTTTTCAATCCTCACAACCTTGTTAGTTGTCCTGGGTGTGTCCAATGAAATAGAGAGGTGCTGCAACTCTGCTGAGGTTACAGGCCCAGCTAACACATGGACAGTCCAAAGACTCCAGTCTCTGGATGTACACCTACAAATTTCATCACCAAGTATAAGTTTAAAAAGAAGGGACAGATGAGCCATGTGTAGGGAAGCCATAATTGAGTCCAACTCTGTCACTCTCAGGAACACAGACTGCAAAATAGGGCCAACTGGCAAGACACCAAACTTCAGGGCTATCTGCCCTGACCATAGGACCTGGGTATCTCCTGAGTCCTGAGGAGCCCCAGTATTTGGGCTCTATTTACTTTTGTAGTCTAGGATACCCTGCTGAAATGTGCATAAGCATTACCTCTAGGATGATCCCCTAACTCATTTTGAAGTCTCTTAGCCATATAAACTCATTTGCCTTTACCTCTTCCTCCTTTTGTTTGAGGTCTTTTTCCCATTGCATTGCTAGTTGATGCTTGGTAGTAATCCCTTGGTGCCAAGGAGGCTCATCCCCGGGAGTCATATCCCATGATTGGGGGAAGGTAATGCATTTATATGATGAGTTTGCCTTAGAACGAGGCCACATTTGAGCAACAAGGATGCTTTCAAGAGGCAAATGTTAGGCACCCCAAAACACTTGTCTAAGTTTCAATTTCAAGAGCAGTCTCATAAGCATAGTAATCAATATCAAGGGCCCATTAATGGATCATCCTCCTTCATCATTCATTACCCCTGAACTTGGGGACTGTTGCTGCTCCATTAGAGAATGTGGCAGGGCTCCCCAGGATGGGATTTCAATATTCTCATGGTTATTTTGTGAGTCTCCACCCACTGTGACAATACCCCATGAATATCTGAGCATATACTTATACATTAAATATACGTGCAGGTGAACCTCCTCTCATGTATCTGCCATCAGTGACACACCACACCCATGATCCTTGCCTGCTCTAGTTGTAACCCTTCTGTGATCAAAAGCTTCTTCAAAAATGAATCCACTATAATAGCCAAATTTCAATTCATAGGAAAATGAAACAGTAATTTTAAATATAAGATATAAAATGCATAAAAATTTTAAAAACAAAAATTAAAATAAATTTAAAAGTTTGGAATATTAAAAATAATGAAAAATATTTTAAAAATTATTTTTTATATTTTATCTTTCTTCACTGTAATATCTGGTGCCCCTTATGTGCAGTGGCATTTTCTTCCATTTACTCCTCAGGGTCTTACATTTTTTCATTTCGTTTTCAAAGAAGTTTAAAGTCACAGTAAAATCACATACAGAACACAGGGGACTCTCATATACCCAACATCCACCCCTTTACCCCCTTCCCATATTAATGCATTTTTATGTGGATGGTACCTTTGTTACAACTGATATACAAATAGTGAAACATAGCTACTAGCCATGGTCAATGGTTTACATTATGATTTATATTTTAGACCATACACTTTAATAAATTTTGTTAATATTCAACATGGCCTATGTCCATCATTGAGCAATTATGTAGAACACTTCCATTGCCCACTAAATACCCCCTGTTTGATCTATTCTATTTTTCCCTCCTTCTCCCCTTGGATGCCATGGTGACCACCCGGCTTCACTCTTTGGATGACAAGATTCATAGTTACTTGCAACAACATTGAGGTCTTGACACACTGGTTTGTCCTCCCCTATTAAGAACTGTCCATGCTCTCAAGAGACTCATGCCACTCTGTGAACAAATCCATCCTCCCAAGAATGGGAGTCCCACTCCTTCCTGCTCATTATGTGGGTCTCTTCCTATTGATACAGCACATTATGGCAAAAAGTTCACTCACACACTCCCTAGAAGCCTGCTCCAGGTGTGCTCTCTCCTGAGGGCTACTGCTTCCAACACCAGAAACCAGTAACCCTTCCTTCTCATATTGCCATAAAAGCATTCCCAAATTGTACTTTCAACCACATACTCCAAAATCCCCTGTTCACCAGGTCTGTCTCCCTATCCTTCCCCCAGTTTCCTGGAACTTCCAACCCATTCTGCCCAATCTACCCGCCTGTCAAACCTGCACCAGCCAACCCAATAATATCACTAACCTCCTGTCATATCCCTTCAACATACGACTATACACATACACCTTATGATAGATTTCGTCTGAATGGGCATTGGCTCACAACCTTTTTTTCCCTTTCTATTTCTTGTAAACCTATCTTCCAGACAATTGCTTTCTGAATCTGTTCAATTTTTAAAATTCATATCAGTGAGGTCATGTAATGTTCATCTTTCAAAGCCTGCCTTGCTACACTCAACATAAGGTCTTCAAGATTCATCCATTTTATCCCATCTGTTAGTACTGTATTTCTTCTTACAGTTGAGTAATATTCAATTGTATATAATATTACATACATTATCCAGTCATCGTTGTTGGGCACTTGGGTTGATTCCAACTTTTGCAATAGTGAATAACTCCACTATAAACATGGGTGTACATATATTTGTTCTGGTCTTTGCTTTAAATTATTCTGGGTATATACCCAGCATTGAAATTGCTGGATCATAAGGCAGTTCTATGGTTAATTTTTTGAGGAACTGCCCAACTCTCCTCCGCAATGGCTGGACTATTCTACATTCCCACCAGCAGTGGATGAGCGTTCCCATTCCTGTAAATCCTCCTAACACTTATAGTCCTCATTTTTTTAACAGCCTCCAGACTAATGGGTGTAAGATGGTATCTCATTGTAGTTTTGATTTGCATTTCCCTAGTAGCTAACGCTATTGAGCATCTTTTCATGTGCTTTTTAGTCATTTGTAATTCTTCCTTAGAGAAATGTCTTTTCAAGATGCTTGATTATTTTTCAAATGGGGAATGTCATTTTATTTTTGAGCAGTAGGATTTCTTTATACATGCTGGATATTAGGCTCCTATCAGATATATGTTTGCCTAATATTTTTTCCCATTGGTTAGGCAGCCTTTTTACTTTCTTGATGACATCTTTTGAGGTGCAAAAGTTTTTAATTTTGAGGATATCTGATTTATCTATTTTGTCTTTCACTGCTTGTGCTTTGGGTGTGAAGTTCATAAAACCATTTCCTGTTACAAGAGCTGTAGATGCTTCCCTACATTATCCTCCAAGTCTTTATGGTCTTGGCTCTTATATTTACATCTTTGATCGATCTTCAGTTGATTTTTGTATAAGGTGTGAGATGGTGATCCTCTCTCATTCTTTTGGATATGGATATCCAGTTCTCCAAACATCATTTGTTGAAAAGGCCATTCTCTCCCAGGTGAGCAGGCTTGGTGGCCTTGTCAAACATCAGATGACTGTATATGTGAGGATCTATTCAGAACTCTCACATCTGTTCCATTGGTCGGTATCTCTATCCTTCTTACAATACCATGCAGTTTTGACCACTGTAGCTTGATAGTATATTTTAAAATCAGATAGTGTGATTCCCCAAATTTCATTTTTCTTCTTAATTATGTCTTTGGCTATTCAGGACCTCTGACCCTTTCAGCTAAATTTTGTAGATAGTTTTTCCAATTAATAAAAAAATGTTGTGTTGATTTTCATTGGGGATTGCATTTAGTCTGCAGATTAGTTTGGGTATGATAGACATCCTAATGATGTTTAGTCTTCCTATCCATGAACAGGGAATAGTCTTCCATTTCTTTAAGTCTTCTTTGGCTTCCTTTAATAGTGCTGTGTGGTTTTCTGTGTGTAAGTCATTTACATCTTTAGTAAAGCTTATTCCTAGGTGTTTGATTCTTTTTGGTACTATTGCAAATGGTGTCTTTTTCTTGATTTCCTCCTTAGATTGTTCATTATTGGTGTAAAGAAATGCTACTGATTTTTGAGCATTGATTTCATAGCCTACAATTTTACTGAACTCCTTTATAAGTTCTAGAAATTTTGTTGTAGATTTCTCAGGGCTTTCTATGTATAAGATCATGTCATCTGCAAATAATGAAATTTTAATTTCTTCCTTTCAAATTTGGATGCATTTTATATCTTTTTCTTGCCTCAGAGCTCAGGCAAATACTTTTAAGACAATGTTAAATAGGAGCAGTGAAAGTGGGCATCCTTGTCTTGTTCCTGATCTTAGAGGGAACGATTTCAGGATTTGACCATTATATGTGATGTTAGCTGTGGGTTTTTCACATATACCCTTTATCATGTTCAGAGAGTTTCCTTCTATTTCTATCTTTTGCAGTGTTTTTTTTTTTATCAGGAAAGGGCGCTGTATTTTGTCAAATATTTTTTCTGGATTGATAGAGATGATCATGTGATTTTTTCTTTTGATCTGTTTTTGTCATGTAGTACATTGATTTTCTTACATTGTGCCATCATTTTATGCCGGATGAAACCCACTTGGTCATGGTGTATAACACATTTGATATGTTGTTTAATGCAATTAGAAAATATTTTGTTGAGGATTTTAACATCTGGGTTCATTAGAGAAATTGGTCTATAATTTTCCTTTCTTGTGGAGTCTTTGGCTTTGGTATTAGGGTAATGTTGGCATCATAGAATGAATTAGGCAATGTTCCTTCTACTTCTATTTTGTGGAAGTTTTTAAGCAGGATTGGTGTTAGTTCTTCCCAGATTGTTTTGTAAAATTCACGTGTGAAGCTGTATTGTCCTGGGCTCTTCTTAGTTGGGAGGTTTTTGTAAACTTCTTGTAATTGGTCTGTTGAGTTCATCAATTTTTTCTTTCATCAATGAAGGCTGCTTGTGAGTTTCTAGGAATCTGTCCATTTCCTCTAAATTATCCTTTTGTTGTCATATAATTTTTCAAAATATCCTCTTATGATACTCTTTATTTCTTTGGGGTCAATGGTGATATCCCCTTCCTCATTTCTTATTTTGTGTATTTGGATATTCTGTTTTTCTTTGTTAGTCTGACTAAGGGTTTGTCAATTTTATTGATCTTCGTGAAGATCCAGCTTTAGATTTTGTTTATTTTTTCTAGTCCTTTCTTTTAGTTCTTCTCTAGTCTTTGTTATTTTCTTCTTTTTACTTCCTTTGGGGTTAGTTTGTTGTTCTTTTTTTAAAGCCTCCAGGTGTGTAGTTAGGTCTTTGATTTTATCTCATTCTTCTTTTTTGGCTATGAATTTCTCTCTCAGTACAGCTTTTGCTGCATCCCATAGATTTTGATATGTTTTGTTGTCATTTACATTCATGTCAAGGTAGTTACTGATACATTTTGTGATTTCCTCCTTGACCCACTTTTTCTCTAAGGGTGTGTTGTTTAACTTCCATATCTTTGTGCCTATTCTGTTTCTCTGGCCCTTACTGATTTCTCTTTTCATTCCATTGTGGCCAGAGAAATTACTTTGAATAATATCAATCTTTCTGAATTAAATGAGATTTTTTTCTGTGGCCTAGCAGTGTTCTATCTTGTAGTATGATCCATATGCACTCAAGAAGAAAGTTTATCCCAATGTATTTGGGTGTAGTTTTCTGTGTAAGTCTAATAGATCCAGATACTCTAATGTATTAAGCAAAGTCTCTGTTTCTTTATTGATTCTTTGTTGAGATGTTCTATCAGTGATAATGGTGTATTAAAATCTTCCACTATAATTGTAGAAGCATCTACTTCTCCACTTAGTTTTTCCTGTTTCCCTCATATATTTTGAGACAACCCAGTTAGGTGAATAAATGTTTATGATTGTTCTTTCTTCTTGAAAGATTACAATTTTAACCAATATATACTGTCTGTCTTTGTCCCTCACAATAGCTTTGCATTTAAAGTCTATATTGTCCAATATTAGGATAGCTACTCCTGTCATTTTTTGTTTCCTTGTAAGATTGTTTTCCAACCATTCACGTTCAGCCTTCCAGAATCCCTGGGTCTAATGTAGGTTTCTTGTAGAAAACATATAGATTTATCATATTTCCTTATTCATTCTGCCAATCTGTGTCTCATAACTGGTGTGTTTAATCCATTAACATTCAGTGTTATTACTCTCAAGGAATTGAATTATCCATATTTTCTTTGGGTTTCTGTTTGTCATATGTTGTGTTTATTTCTTTTTGGCTTTTTAGTTGTTCTTACACTCTCCACCCACTCTCTGTCTCCTGTTTTTTCCTTTCAACATGCAGAACTCCCTTTCATATTTCTTGAAGGACAGGTTTCTTATTGGCACACTCTCTTAATTTCTGTTAATCTGTGAATGTTTTGAACTCTTCATCATTTTTGAATGCAAGCTTTGCTGGATAGAGAATTCTTGCCTTGAAGTTTTCTTTTTTCTTTTAGTACCTTAACTATGTCACAGCACTGCCTTCTTGCCTCCGTGTATTCAGATGTGAAATCAGCACTTTATCTTTTTGATCTTCCCTTGTATTTGATAGTTCTCTTTTCTCTTACTGCTTTCAGTATTTTCTCTTTTTCTTCAGCATTATACAGTTTGATGAGTATAAATCTTGGACTAAGCCTGTTGGGATTTATACTGACTGGGATGCTCTGTGCTTCCTGGACATGTACATCCATCTCCCTCAATAGGTTTGGGAAGTTTTCAGCCATTTTTTCCTCCTACACTCCTGCCCCTTTTCCCTTCTTTCCTCTCTCTGGGATGCCTATAATGCATATGTTTGTGCCTTTTGTGATGTCATTCAAATCCCTAAGTCCCTGCTGGATTTTGTCTAACTTTTTATTTATCTGTTCTACTATCTCTTTGATTTCAGATGTACTGTCTAACACAACACTAATTCTTTCCTCAACCTGTTCAAATATGCTGTTATATGCTTCCACTGTATTTTTTATTTCTTGGGTTGTGCCATTCATCACCATCATATCCAATTTCTTTTTTGTATGTTTACAATTTCTTCAGTAAGTTCTCCCAATGTCTTCTTAATATCCTTAATCTCTTCTTTCACTTCTTTAATTTGGTCCATGTTATTTGTTTGGACAGCTTCTATTAGTTGTTCAATGTTCTGCATCTCTTCTTGGTTTTCAGTTTGTTCACTGGACTGGGGATGTCTTCCTGTTTCAAAGTATAATTTGCAAGTTTTTGTGGGTCTCTGGTCATCTTTTTATCTTGGTGGGTTTATTCAGTTGATTAGCTTCTCTCTTTACTGTTGGGTTTTATTTAATTACTGTTTTTGTGTGTGTGTTGTTTTATCTTTGATACTTTGTTCTTCTATTTCTGTTTCATTTCTATTGTCTGTGTTATGATTACTTGTTTTGGCTTCTTTGTGTCTCAACCCTGTCTCTTCTGGGAGTTTGTAAGCAGTGTCCTGTTTTGCTGTGCCACAAAGCAGATCCCCACAGCAGCCTCTGGATATCTTTGTTGTTTTCTTGAGAGCTAAGATTTATATGACTAACCCATCAACCATGTTCCCACAATCCCACAGAAGGGTTTTTGTTCCTGGAAGTTTTATCTAAGGAAAGAGTCCTGAGGTGCAAGGTGTGCCTGCAGACTCTGTTAAGTACATGGAATAAGCAGGTTTATGAAATTGCTAGGACTGATAAAAACAAAGTGCTTGAGAGATTGATAATCAAATTCAATTCTGCACTAATTACTAAGTACACATTTTATAAAAGTCCTATCCAAAGAAGAAATATTCATACACATTATATAAGTTGAAGAAAGTCATTCTGAATTGTGGCTTATGTATTGGATTGGATACAGTGTGTCTAAATTCAATGTATTAGATACATTTAGCTGCTGTTTCAAACTTTAGAATATCCAATAAAATCAGCTAACAGAGGAAATAAATGGATCAGAAGATTTATTGAACAGATTACAAGCCATGTATTTATATTGGGTATTTGATAATTGTGTATATCTATTGGAGTAGAGGCACACTGACAATGTTTCCAAAGACATCCTTTTTGGTTGGCTGCATCCACCTCACTTACCAGTTCCTTCAGGATATTTTCATGGCCGGGGTATAGAAATCCCCTTACTTAGTGAAGTTGTACCCAATAAGTGGACTGTGTTCTCCTAGGGATCAACCAGCATCTTCCTCCCAGAGGAGCCCCAGAGACAGGGACCTCCCCTGGACCCTTTGACCAAACTAACTACCACATGGAAATCACCACTTTAGTCAACTCATGAAAGCAAATCTCACAAGGACTTAAATTCAGGATCCTCCTCAACCCAGAAAATATTGTCTGACAGTTATTGTCCTCCTACAAAGGAACATGAAACCCTTGTGGATCTTCCTCTTTCTGGTGACAGTTCCCAGATGTGAGTGTCTCAAGTTTCAGAAATGAAGGTATTGCGGATGCTGCCTCTGAGCACATGACATACTTTTTCTCCTTTTCCTCAGGTGTCCAATCCCAGATGCAGTTGCAAGAGTCAAGCCCAGAACTGGTGAAGCCCTCAAAGACCCCTTTTCTGACCTGTTCTGTCTCTGGATTTTCCATCACAATCTTTGTTTACTGCTGGAATTAGATCCTTCAGCCCCCAGGGGCAGGGCTGCAATAATTGTCAAGAATATGCTATGAAGTTAGCACTTATAATAATCCATCCCTCAATAATCAACTCTCTACCTCAAGAGACACTTCCAAGAACCAGTCCTCGGTGCAGCTGAGCTCTGTGACTGTTGAGGAAACAGCTGTGCATTACTGTGCAAGAGACACAGTGAGGGGAAATCAGTGTGAGCCAAGAAAAACATCCCCATGCAGGAGGGGGCTGTACTGAAGTGGGCACTAATGGCCCACCCACAGGAGAGAATCAAATTCAAGGGATATTTGTGGAAACCAAAGATTCCTGTAATAGTATATGGTTTCCAATTCTTGCTTAAAGCATTGAAACCCTAGGGATTCTGCACTACATCGGTTCCAAGTTTCAAACACAGAAAATATATTTGCAATGCTATTCTATATTATATGAGATTTTATTCAAACACATATAAAGCAGTCTTCTTCATTTTGTTGTTCTGGTTTAAACTGGAAGTATGGAAAACTTACATTCAACTTACAATGTGACACTGTGCAATCAATCCTCAGCATCTAATTGTCTTTCTTGGCTGTGCCCAGGCAAAATATAATAATAAAAATGAAACAATAATAATAATGTTGAATTTGCATTATTGTTTAGTTAACATTAGGACAAATTATTGTATGGTAGAATGATTTTATCTGAATTAAAAATTTAAAGCCCCACTTTCTTTTACCATTATAAGTGTGTGTATATATATCCTTCCCCTCACAGGCTATTCAGCATTATTGATTCTCTAGCTTAGCTCCCCACCATCATATTGAGCCCCATGACATCATTTAAAAAGAGCAAAAAAAGGAGACCAACTGGCATGGCCCCGGTTTCTCCATCCAGGAGGCTCATTTTGTTTCTCCATCATGGGCAGGGCATTTTAAGGCTGTACATAATCTAAATCCACAGAAGGCTGACCCTGAGAAGTTGGCTTACCTGATGGACTTGAGAAACCACCCACATCTCACTGGTGGCAGAAGCCACATGGAGTCAGTGGCTGGCCATATGTCAGGAAACCTGGAAGTTCTTCCTGAGCTATCAACTCTAGGGAAGGTGCTGAACTGTTGTGACAGATTTTTTTAAAAAGGAAATGTGGGTATGGTGTTCCTGAACCATGTTTCTTTGCTGATAGGCTGAACTTTGCCTGAAGAGGAGGATCTCAGGCTCACTTGCCTCACTTGTGAACTCTGGGACAGTCTCTGAACTATCTGTTCCTTAACTTTTTAAATCTGCAATGATATAGCAGAGATTCCCTTGAGTGCTTGGAGCTAACAAATCAAACCAACATAACACAAACAAAAACAAACAAACAACAAAGCACCTTTTCCAGGGTTTGCAAATTGTTTCTGCATTTCATGAATTAATTTTGAAATTTTACTTTTAATTTTATTTTTAGAGAATTTTTAATTTTAAGTTTACATAAAAATTACACCAAATATATAGGAAATTCTCATATAATCCCCCAAACACACAGTTACAACATTTACTGAACTTTTAAATTAGTATGATACACTTGTTACAGTTGATGAACCAATATTGAAGCATTGCTACTAACCAAAGTCTATAGTTTACATTATGGCTTACACTTTGTGCTGTACAGATCCATAGGACTTGACAAATGAGCAATTTCAGGTGCCCATCATGGCAGTTATTATACATAAGAATCTCACCATGAAATAAGCCAGAGACAAAACAAAAATATTGCATGATCTCACTGATATGAACTAAAGATAGTGAGCAGACTCATGGAGGCAGATGCTGGAAGATAAGTTGCTGAAAGATACAAGTTTTGACAATTAAAAAAAGATAAATGTAGAATATATCCATTGTAGAAAGTTTCTAATGCACAGAAAAGGGGGAAAAAGTTAATTACATATGCTTTCACCATGTTAAGACAAATATGCTTAAAATTTTTAATTCTTGAAAATTGAGAGGAGAAGCAGCAAGATGGCAATGGTTTAAAAGGGTGTTCACCAACTCTTTCACAATGGATGGCTCAGATATCCTGCCTGAGTGGACTGTTTTGGGAAACCCCAGAGTGGGAGGCTTCAGGGCATAAATTTGGAGGGAGCTGGACAGGGGAGATAAGCAGTTCAAGGTAAAACCATGAGTTTTTAACTCCATGGCTGGAAACTACAGTTAATTAACCCCCACCCTTGGGGCAGGAAGCTGCTGCAAAGCTCAACTCTGGCCAGCCACCCAGCAGGAGGGAGCAATCTCCAAGAGTGGGAGGGTTCAGGCAAGGAGTGGAGAGAATTACTTAATAAGCTTCCAAAAGCCAATTAAGGGTCCCCAGGGAAGAGGGTGTGGTCTGGAAGAGGATTGATGGTCATTTTTCTGTGGTGAGTTCAGTCATCAGGGTCCCATTTGAGTTTCAGAAGGGAATGCAACATGACCAGGAGAGGTGAGGGGATTATCTGCTCACGCAGGCTATTGCATCCTGCCACTCTGGAAATGAAAGCAATAAGAATAGAAAGGGGGAAGAGACAGACAAACTTCTAATCAGAAGGACTCTACCCAGCTGCAAAGAGTCAAACCTGTCCAAGGGAAAGAGAATGGATAGATTTCAGAAGAGCTAACAGACCCATTGAGAAAAGTTACTTCAGGGAAGGAGATTCCATCTTCACTATATAAGGTCCGTAGTTCAATTCCAGGCTCCTCTTAGAGCAGTGATCCACCAGGATATCAAACATCCAGCTGGTACTTTAGGACACGGAGAATATAGTTATTATTTTTGTATTAGCTTCTCTTGGGTCTCTTATTTTTCCACAAAAAAAGATTACTTTTTAAAAAAATTAAGTTTACTCACTAAAACCTCCTTCAAAACCTGTAGAGGGCAGGCTGAAGGGTAATTCATTGATGAACACTGGAAGCCTGAGAAACTCCTCAGGGACCTAAGAGGGAAGGCTGTTTTTCCTTTATTTGTATTTGACTGCTTTCTTGTGTGTTTGTTTTTTTGTGGTTTTACTTTTCTTTCCTCTTTCTTCTACCCTTATTTATTTTTTTTCTTAATTAGGTGCCTCTTGCTTGTTTCTTGTTTGCTGTGTTCTTCTTCCATGATCTCCCCTTTTCTATGTATACAAATTTTGTCTTTGAATGCTATTTCTTTTCCTACCTTCATCTGTCTATCTTCTGCTTCCTGTTGTTGTTCTTACATCCCCCCTCTCTTTGATTATTCTTAATTTTTTTTGGTTTTTATTTCTACCTTGAGTATTCTATTTTCTTTCTTTTATTAACGTTTTTCTTTTTGTCTTTTCTCTTTCCCTCTCTTTTCATCATTTTGGCCTTTTAATTCATTGTATATATTTTTCTCTACTTGGTTCCTCATCTCATTGTTGATATTCCAATTTTTTATACATGTTACTCTACACTGCTTACATGAGATAAATATTCATTTTCCAAAGTCATATATGGTACTTCTTAAAAATTTTGCCATTATTATTACTATTATCCTTTTACTTTTCTTATCTCTTTTGCTTTCTCCAGCCGTAATCTTTTTCCTTCAAGGGAATATAGGCAACAGCAGGGAAATAGAATAAGAGGAACAAAGTGTCAAAGAGAAAACAAAACACACACACAAAAAAACAGCAACTAAATAAAACCCAAGTGGAGAAAGATGCTACTCAATGGACTAAACCCATTAAAGTAAAAGGATGACCAGACAGCAACAAAAAATTCCAAACCTTACAAAAAAAGAGGCAGATATGGCCCAGAATAATGAACAAACTAAAAACCAGGAAAAGATGTATAACATTGAAAAACTAATGAAAAACATCCAAACAAATATCAAAGACCAACTTAATGAATTGAATTAAGAGATCAAGTATATTAAGAAATCACTGGGAGAACATACTGAAGAAATTGTAAATATACATAAAAAATATAACAGATATGATGGTGTGAATGGCACAAGCCAAGAAATAAAAAATACACTGGAAGCACATAACAGCAGATTTGAACAGGCTGAGGAAAGAATTAGTGATATGGAAGAAAGTACATCTGAAATTAAACAGATAGTGGAACAGATAGATAAAAAGATATAAACAATTCAGCAGAGACTTAAGGATTTGAATGACAATAGAAAACACACAACCATACAAATTACAGGCATCCCAGAGGGAGAAGAGAAGGGAAAGGAGACAGAGGAATATTGGTGGAAATAATGGCTAAAAACTTCCCAACCTTATTGAGCAAGATGGATGTACATGACCAGGAAGTGCAGTACACTCCAAACAGTATAAATCCCAACAAACCCACTGCAAGACATATATTTATCAAACTATCCATTGCACAAGACAAAGAAAAAATACTGAAAGCAGCAAGAAAAAGAGAATCATCACATACAAGGGAAGCTCAATAAGAATAAGTGCTGATTTCTTATCTGAAACCATGGCTGCAAGAAGGCAGTGGTATGACTTAGTTAAGGTACCAAAAGTAAAAAGCTTCCAGCCAAGTGTTCCCTATCCAGCAAAGCTGGCATTAAAAATGATGGAGAGTAAAATTATTCACAGATAAACAGAAATTAAGAGAGTATGCCAATTGGAAACCTGCCTTTCAAGAAATACTAAAGGGAGTTCTGCAGGGTGAAAGGAATAAAAAACAGCATAGAGAGAGTGTGGAGAGTGTAAGAACAACTAAAAAGACAAAAGAGAAATAAAAACAACAAATGACATACATAAACCCAAGGAAAGTATGGTTAATGTAAGTAATTCCTTGAGTGAAATAACACTGAATGTTAATGGATTAAAGCCACCAGTCAAGTGACACAGTTTGGCAGAAAGGATAAGAAAATATGACCCATCTATATATTTTCTACAAGAAACCCACCTTGTAGACGGGGACATGGGGACACAAGGAAATAGAAAATGAAGGGCTGGAAAACAATATTGCAAGCAAACAATAAGCAAAAAAAAGAAGGAGTAGGTACAAAAATTTTGGACAAAAAAGACTTTAAATGCAAAACCATTGTAAGATAGAAAGATGGACAGTATATATTAATGAAAGGGGTAATCTTTTAAGAAGAACAACCATAAATATTTATGCACATAACCAAGTTGCCTCAAAATACCTGAAGCAAATATTGGAAAAGAGAAGTGGAGGAATATATGCCTCTACAATTATAGTGGGGGATTTTAATACACCATTATCACCATTAGACACAACTTCTCAAGAGAGAATTAATATAGAAACAAAGACTTTGACAATACATTAGAAGATCTGGACTAATATACATATACAGAACACTACACCAAAATACAGTGGGATATACATCTACTCTAGTGCACATTTTCCAATATAGACCATATGTTAGGCCACAGAAAAATCCCCAATGATGTCAGAAAATTTGAAAATATACAATAAATTTTTTTTACCACAATGGAACAAAGCTGGAAATCAGTAAGGGCCAGAGAACCAGATTAGGCACAAAGATATTGAAGTTAATCAAAACACGCTTAGACAAACTTTGGGTCAAGGAAGAAATCTCAAAAGAAATCAGTAACTACATTGAAATGAATGAAAATGATAACACAGTATGTCAAAACCTATGGGATGCAGCAAATCTGTAGTGAGAGACAAATTCATAGCCATAAATGCATGTATCAGAAAAAGAGAAAGCTAAAATCAAAGACCTATCTGCACACTTGGAGGAATTAGGAAAACAACAACAAACTAAACCCAAAGAAAGTATAAAGAAGGAAATGACACAGATAAGAGCAGAATGAAATGGAATAGAAAATAAGAAAGTACTAGAAAAAATTAAAAAAATCAAAATCTGGTCCTTTGAGAAGATCAATAAAATTAATAAACCTTTAGCTAGACTAACAAGGGAAAAATAGAAAAGATGCAAATACATCAAATAAGAAATGAGGAAGAGGATATCACCACTGACCCCACAGAAATTAAGAGTATCATTAGAGGATACTTGGAAAATATCCAACAGGAAACATAAGTTAGAGGAAAAGGTCAAATTCCTAGAAAGTCACAAGCAGCCAATATTGAAGAAAGAAGAATTTGATTAACTCAACAGAACAATTGCAAGTAAAGAGATAGACTCTCTCACCAAAAACCTCCCAAACAAGAAGAGCCCAGGACCAGGCAGCTTCAAAGGTGAATTCTACCAAACATTCTAGAAAGAACTAACACCAAACTTTCTTAAGGTTTTTGAAAAAATAGAAGTAAAAGGAACATTGCCTAACTCATTTTATGAGACCAAAATTACCCTAATACCAAAGCCAATCAAAGATTCCACAAGAAAGGAAAATTACAGACCAATCTCTCCAATGAACCCAGATGCTAAAATCTACAACAAAATATTTTTAATCATATTTTACAACACATGTAAAGAACTATACACCATGACCAAGTGCATTTTATCCCGGATATGTAAAGATACATCAGCTTAAGAAAATCAATCAATGTAATGCAACACATAAACAGATTGAAAGAAAAAAATCACATGATCATCTCTAAAGATGCATAAAAACATTCAAGAAAATACAGCAATTTTTCCTGATAAAAATACTGCAAAATATAGGAATAGAAGAAAACTTTCTGTACATGATAAAGGGTATATATGAAAACCCAGAACTGACATCATATTTAAATGTGAAATCCTAAAAGGTTTTCCTCTAAGATAGGTAAAAAGACAAGGATGCCTCCTGTAACCACTGTTATTTAACATTGTGTTAGAAGTATTTTCTCAAGCACTGAGACAAGAAAATATATAAAAGGCATCCAAATTAGAGAAGCACAAGTAAAAATTTCAGTATTTGCAGATGACATGATCCTGTACAAAGAAAGCCCTGAGAAATCTACAACAAAGCTTCTAGAACTTATAAGTGAGTTCAGTAAAGTTGCAGGTTATATGATCAATGTGAAATATTAGTAGCATTTCTGTACACCAATAATGAGCTATATAAGGAGGAAATAAAAAAATACCATTTACAATAGTACCTAAAAGAATCAAATATCTAGGAATAAATTAAACTAAAGATATAAATGATTTATACACAGAAAACAAAACAGCATTGTTAAAGGAAATCAAAGAAGACTTAAATATTTTGAAGAATATCCACTTTTCATCGATAGGAAGACTAAACATCATTAGGATGTCTATCCTACTCAAACTAATCTACAGATTTAATCCAATTCCAATAAAAATCAGCACAGCATTTTTTACTGAATTGGTAAAATTAACTATGAAATTTATTTTGAAGGGGAAGAGGCCATGAATAGCCAAAGACTTATTGAAAATCAAATATGAAATCAGCGGAAACAAAATACCTGATGGTAAACCCTACTACAAAGCTACAGTGGTCAAAACTGCATGGTATTGGAACAAGGAACAATGGAACTGAATTGAGAGTTATGATAAAGATGCTCACATATACAGTCATCTAATATTTGACAAGGCCAAAAAGGCAACTCAACTGGGAGAGATTGGCCCCTTTAACAAATGTTGCTTTGTAAGAAACCTCTGATCCTTAAATCTAAGAAATAGTTTAGAGGCCCGCCTCTCTGCCCACAGAAAAAACCAGCACTATCAGTCTCTGTCATAAACAGGAACATTTTGCTTTGCTCTGTAAATCACTTATCTTAGACCTTTGCCACCACACTATACCCTACTAAATTACTAAATATTTCTGTAATCTTGCTACCCCTTTATCTGTCTGGAATTCTTGTGATGTTATTTATTACCCTTCAAACGTGCCATGCCTACCTGAGCTCCTGCACATACACACTGAACTTTTTCTATGTGAAAAAGAGAAGAAAATCTCTGATGGGAATCAGAAAAGGAAGATAGCTTCTTTACCTGTTCTCCTTCTCAGGTTTCTCAATGTCAGTGTTCAGAATAATTCTTTGCACCATCACACACCCTGCTGGATAGATTCCCCGAAGACTTTGCAGGATGGATTCCTACAGTGCTTGGAAAACTGGATATCCATAACCAAAAGAATGAGTGAGGAACACCATATCACCTTATACAAAAATCAACTCAAAATGGATCAAAGATCTAAATAAAAGAGACAAGACCATAAAGACTTTGGAAGATAATATAGGGAAACAACTACACTAACTTGTTATAGGAAATGGTTTCATGAACTTCACACTGAAAGTATTAGCAGTGAAAGAAAAAATAGATAAATGGGATGGCCTCAAAATTAAAAACATTTGCACCTCAAAGGAGGATATCAAGAAAATATAAAGGCAGTCTACCCAATGATAGAAACTATTTGGCAACCATATATCTCATAGGAGACTAATATCCAGCATATATAAAAAAAAATCCTACACCTCAAAAATAAAAAGACAAACACACCATTAAAGAATGGTCAGCCACATGCTAGGCCACAGAACAACTCTCAATGAATTCAGAAAGATTGAGATTATACAAAGTAATTTCTCTGACCACAACGGAATGAAATTGGAAATCACTAAAGGACTGAGAAACAGGTTAGGCACAAGGATATGGAAGTTAAACAACACACTCTTAGACAAACAGTGGGTCAAGGAGGAAATCTCAAAAGAAATCAGCAACTACCTTGAAGCTAATGAAAATGACAACACAACATATTAAAACCTATGGGATGCAGCGAAAGCAGTCCTGAGAGGGAAGTTCATAGCCATAAATTCATATATTAAAAAAGAAGAAAGAGCTAAAATTGAAGACCTAACTGCACACTTGGAGGAATTGGAAAAACAACAAACTAAACCAAAAGGAAGTAGAAACAAGGAAGTAACAATGATCAGAGCAGAACTAAATGAAATAGAGAATAAGAAAGCACTAGAAACAATAAACAAAACGAAAAGCTGGTTCTTCGAGAATATCAATACAATTGACAAACCTTTAGCCAGACTAACAAAGAAAAAGAGAGAAAAGATTCAAATACACAAAATAAGGAATGAGAAAGGGGATATCACTACTGAACCCACCGAAATAAAGAGTATCATAAGAGGATACTTTGAAAAACTATATGCCAACAAGAATGATAGTTTAGAGGAAATGGTCACGTTTTTAGAAACTCACAAACAGCCTACATTGATGAAAGAAGAAATTGATGAACTCAACAGTCCAATTACAAGTAAAGAAATAGACTAAGTCATCAAAAACCTCCCAAAAAGAAGAGCCCAGGACCAGATGGCTTCACAGCTGAATTCTACCAAACATTCTGGAAAGAGTTAACATCAATTCTGCTTAAGCTCTTCCAAAAAATAGAAGTAGAAGGAATATTGCCTAACTCATTCTACGATGATAACATTACCTTAATACCAAACACAAACAAAGATACCAGAAGAAAGGAAAATTACAGATCAATCTCTCTAATGAACCTAATGATAAATCCTCAACAAAATACTTGCTAATCGCATTCAACAACATATCAAAAGGATTATATACCATGACCAAGTGGGTTTCATCCCGGGTATGCAAGGATAGTTCAATATAAGAAAATCAATCAATGTAATACACAACATAAACAAACTGAAAGAAAAAAAATCACATGATCATCTCTATAGATGCAGAAAAAGCATTCGACAAAATACAGCACTCTTTCCTGATAAAAATACTACTAAAGATAGGAATAGAAGGAAACTTTCTGAATATGATAAAGGGTATATATGAAAAACCGAAAGCCAACATCATTTTCAATGGGGAAATCCTAATAGCCTTCCCTCTGAGATTGGGAACAAGACAAGGATGCCCTCTATCACCACTCCTATTTAACATTGTCCTAGAAGTACTTGCTCGAGCACTGAGACAAGAAAAGGATATAAAAGGCATCCAGATTGGAAAGGAAGAAGTGAAAATCTCATTATTTGCAAACGACATGATCTTATACATAGAAAGCCCTGAAAAATCTACAACAAAGCTTCTAGAACTTATAAATGACGTCAGTAATGTTGCAGGCTACAAGATCAATCCTCAAAAATCAGTAGCATTTCTGTACACCAATAACAAACAATCTGAGGAGGAAATTAAGAAAAAAATACCATTTACAATAGTAATTAAAAGAATCAAATACTTAGGAATAAATTTAACTAAAGATGTAAAGGACTTATATACAGAAAACTACACAGCACTGTTAAAGGAAATCAAAGAAGACTGGAATAAATGGAAAAATATTCCCTGTTCATGGATAGGAAGACTAAACATCATCAAGATGTCTATCCTACCCAAACTAATCTATAGATTTAATGCAATCCCAATAAAAATCAACACTGTTTTTTTTAAGGAACTGGAAAACCAACCACAAAATATATTTGGAAAGGTAAGAGACTCCGAATTGCCAAAGACATATTGAAAAAGAAAAATGAAGTTGGAGGTATCACATTACCTGAACTTAAAATATACTTCAAATCTACAGTGATCAAAACCGAATGGTATTGGCACAAGGATAGACCTACTGACCAATGGATCCGAATTGAGAGTACTGATATAGATCCTTGCATATACCATCATCTGATATTTGACAAGGACACAAAGCCCACTCAATTGAGAGAGAATGACCTCTTTAACAAATGGTGCTTGGAGAACTGGATATCCATATCCAAAAGAATGGGAGAAGAATACCATCTCACACCTTATACAAAAATCAACTCCAGATGGATCAAAGATGTACATATAAGAGCCAAAATCATGAAGACCTTGGAAGATTATGTAGGGAAGCATCTACAGGATCTAGTAATAGGAAATGGTTTCATGAACTTCACAGCCAAAGCACGAGCAGCAAGAGAAAAAATAGATAAGTGAGATCTCATCAAAATTAAAAACTTCTGCACCTCAAAGGATGTTATTAAGAAAATAAAAAGGCAGCCTACCCAATGGGAGAAAATATTTGGCAATCATATATCTGATAGGAGCCTAATATCCTGCATGTATAAAGAAATCCTACATCTCGAAAATAAAAAGTCAAACAACCCATTTAAGAAATGGGCAAGTGACCTGAAAAGACACTTCTCCAAGGAAGAAATACAAATGTCTAAAAAGCACATGAAAAAATGCTCGACATTGCAAGCTATTAGGGAAATGCAAATCAAAACCAAAATTAGATACCATCTTACACCCATCAGAATGGCAGCTATCAAAAAAACAGCAGAACATAAGTATTGGTGAGGATGTGGAGGAATAGGAGCTCTCATCCACTGCTGGTGGGATTGTGGAATGGTCCAGCCACTGTGGAGAACAGTTTGGTGATTCCTCAGAAAATTAACGGTAGATCTTCCATATGATCCAGCAATTCCACTACTGGGTATATACCCAGAAGAACTGAAAGCAAAGACACCAACAGATATATGCACACTAATGTTCATAGTAGCATTGTTCAAAATTGCCAAAAGTTGGAATCAGCCACGGTGCCCATCAACAGATGAATGGATATGCAAAATGTGGCACATACATACAATGGAATATTACTCAGCTGTTAGAAGGAATAAAGTGCTAACACATGGAAAAACATGGATGAATTTTGAAGACCCTATGTTGAGTCAAGCAAGCCAGGTATTGAAGGAAGAACAGTTTATGACCTCATTGATTTGAATTGAGGTAAGATAACAGTTTCTGAGAACCACTGACCGAAAGATAGGCTGACAAAGAAGAAAGAGAGAAAGGTAGGCTATGAGCCATCACCCATATGGACATTATCTATGGTAAATTGAAAAATAATAGTTACATATTGAACGATAGGATGGGTGGGTAGAGATTTTACTGGGTTCAGTGGTGCAAGATTAACAGGTGGATAGATTAGGAAGGACAAGTTAGAATACCCAGGACATGTAAATATGAATCTTGTCATCCCATGAGCCAAGACAGGGAAGAGTAATATGCCCCAGGGGTTGGGGAGGAAGGACCAGAAAAGATCAAATGGGGTATGTAATGGTCAGGGGAAATACTCTTCATTACCTTACATTAATGGACACAGGACATGG
>JAQZBX010030023.1:0-27001 GCA_029593785.1 Cabassous unicinctus
ACATGTAAAAGGTTCACAGATGGGTGCCATTGTTAGGTGTAGATTTTTAGATTTTTTTTAGTGCTTTGAAGTCTTTTCACGTTTTCTAATTCTTTTTAAATCAATTTTGGTGATTTATATTTTTCTAGAAAATGTTCATTGCAATTATTTTTCAATTCATTAACATAAATCTGTTTAAACTTTTCTCCTGTATTTTTTTATCTCTACTTTATACATAGTTATGTCTAATATTATTTATTTCTGCCTTCTATTTTCTTTTCTTGTTCTATCTTGGAAGAAGTTAATCTATTTTGTTAGTCTTTCTCAATAATTAACTCTTGATTTAGTTGATCTTATATTGTTTATTTAATTTATATTTCCCACAAGACCAGAAGAACATCCTGCAACATCCTTGAAAGAATGGAAGGAGAAGACTACCCATCTGCAGTAAGGATTCATGAGCAGAGCACTCCACGCCACAGAGGCTGCTGCCCAACCTGTACTGGTGGCATAAGCTGCCTTGGGAGCTATTCTATGACTGGAGTTGGAAGCTCCATTACCGAAAAACAGGGGAAGAGGAGAAGGTTGGGTATCAATTGCAGCTACTGGTTAGTAAATTTGGCTGGCTAAAGTATAACCCCAAGAATAGCTAAATTTGAACCTGTCCAAGTCAGAAAGAAGCCAGTATCCACCATTTTAACCCCACCCACAGCATGAGGGGAAGTAAGGCTGATTGAAAATCACAGTGAAGGTAAGGACCAGCTTCTTTCCACCCAGATCAGATTGCAGCCCTAGCCTGGGCTCCAGCCCCCCCTCTAGCAGGGAGGAAGCTGAGAGGACCTGCATCAGCCTCTCTGAGAAAATGCAGGCGCTTTTAGCCAGCATACTAAATCCCCACACACCAAAAGGGTAGGAGGGGAGCTGTGTTCCCTCAGCCTCTCTGGGCAACTGCAGGCACTTTTGGCCTGCACGAACTAGACTGTTGGACACCTGTGGCTCCACCCCATCCCCAATAGGACAAGAAGGAGGCCATGTCTCCCCTGCCTCTCTGGGCAACAGCAGGTGCTTGTGGCCAACACAGACTGAATAGTAGGACACCTGTGCTCCATCCCTGCCCCCAACAGGATAGGAGGGGAGCTGTGTTTCCTCAGCCTCTCCAGGCAACAGAAAGCACTTTTGCTCTGCACAGACTAGACTGTTGGGTGCCTGTGGCTCCAACTTCCACCCCCCAATAGGATAGGAGAAAAGCTGTGTTTCCTTGGCCTCTCAGGGCAACTTCAGGTACTTTCAGCCCACACAGATTAGATCTTTGGGTACTCCAGAAAGTCCATCCCCACCCCTGGCAGGGGAGGAGGGGGACCAGTGCTATATCAGTCTACCTGGGTAACTGGGCAGTTTTGGCCCTCCCAGTTTAGTTTGCTGCTCACATCTGCAGCTATATCCCTGCCCCAGGTAGGGAAGGAAGAGGCATGAAGCTTCATCAGCCTCTCCAGGCAACTACAGACAGTCTTGGCCTGCACAGCTTGGATTACTACACACAGCTGCAGCTCTATCCCTACCCCTGGTAGAGGAGAAAGGTGGGAGAAGCTTCACTGGTTCTGGGGGCAATGAGGACAGCATCAGCTTCCAGAGCTTATTGTACCAACTACATCTTACTGCACAACCAGCAAGGGAGAAGGGGAAAGAAAGCCTTAAACTAAAGAGAGAAAGTGTGCCTAGAATAAATACATCTAGTAAGTCAGATGCCAAGATGCTGACAAAAAATTACAATCCATACTAAGAAACAGGAAGATATGGCCCAGTCAAAGGAACAAGTTAAGTCTCCAGATATCATAAAGGACTTGAGACAACTAATCATAGATGTTCAAACAAATCTCATTAATAAATTCAATGAGATGGCTACAGAGATTAAGAATATAAAGAAGACACTGGGTGAGCATAAAGAAGAATTTGAAAGCATACATAGAAAAATAGCAGGTCTTATGGGAATGAAAGGCATGACAAATGAAATTAAAAATATACTGGAGGCATATAACAGCACATTTGAGGAGGCAGAAGAAAAGACCAGTATGCTTGAAGACATGGCCTCTGAAAGCAAACATACAAAAGAATAGATAAAGAAAAGAATGGGAAAAATTAAACAGGGTTTCAGGGAACTAAATGACAGCAAGAGATGTGCAAACATATGTGTCATGGATGTCCCAGAAGGAGAAAAGAATGGTAAAGGGGCAGAAGGACATAGATATCCATGTCCAAGAAGCACAACATACTCCCATCTGAATAAGTCCCAATTGACCTACTCTGTGACACTTACTAATCATAATGTCAAATGTCAAAGACAAAGAGAATATTGAGGGCAGCAAAAGAAAAGAGATTCATCACATACAAGGAATATCCAATAAGATTAAGTACTGATTTCTCATCAGAAACTATGGAGGCAAGAAAGCAGTGGTATGACATATTTAAGATTTTGCAAGAAAAAACTGCCAGCCAAGAATTTTATATCCAGCAAGATTGTCTTTCAAAAATGGGGGCAAGTTTAGAATATTCACAGATAAACAGAAACTGAGAGAGTTTGTAATTTAGAGACAAGCTCAGCAGGAAATACTAAAGGGAGTACTGCAGCCTGAAAATAAAAGACAGGAGAGGCTTGGAAGAGAGTCTGGAAATGAAGATTATATCAGTAAAAGTAATGAAAAGTGTCAAAAGATTGGTGAAAATAAAATATGACAGATAAAACTCAAAGGTCAAAATAAATGAAGTAAGAATTGCCTTTATAGTAATAACATTGAATGTTAATGGATTAAACTCCCCAATCAAAAGACACAGACTGGTGGAATGGATAAGACAATATGAACCATCTATATGCTGTCTATAAGAGAACACCTTAGACCCAAGGTTACCAATAGATTGAAAATGAAAGACCAGAAAAAGATATTCATACAGTAACTTAAAAAAAGCTGACGTAGCTATACTTACATAGGATGAAATAGACTTTAAAAGTAAAACTGTTATTAAAGACAAGGAAGGACATTATATATTAATAAAAGGGGCAATTCGTCAGAAAGAAATAACAATCATATATTTAGATGCACCTAACAAGATGCCCCAAATTACATGAGGCAAACACTGGCAAAACTGAAGAGAGAAATAGATGTCTCTACAATAATAGTTGGCACTTCAATACACCGCTGTCAGCACTGGATAGAACTATGGGCAGAGTATCCAAAAAGAAAAAGGGAGCTTGAATAATATGACAAATGGACTAAACCTAATAGACATATCCAGAACATGGCACCCTAAAACAGCAGGATATACATTCTTCTCAAGTGTTCATGGATCTTTCTCCAGGAGAGACCATATGTTGGGTCAAAAAGCAGATCTCAATAAATTCAACAAGATCAAAGTTATACAAAGCACTTTTGATCATAATGGAATAAAGCTGGAAATCAACAACAGGCAGTAAAAGGGAAAATTCTCAAAAATACAGAAATTGAACAGCAGACTTAAATAATCAATGGGTCAAAGAAGAAATTTCAAGAGAAATCAATAAATATCTTGAGACAAATGAAAAGAGAACACAACATATCAGAACCTATGGAATGCAGTGAAGGCAGTGCTGAGAGGGAAATTTATATCTCCCAATGCTTGCATTAAAAAAGAAGAAAGTGCTAAAGTAAATGACCTAACTATACCGCTAGACAAACTAGAAAAAGAACAGCAAACTAATCCCAAAGCAAGCAGAAGGAATAAAATAACAAAGATCAGGGCAGAAATAAATGAAATTGAGAACAACGACAACAAAAAACACAATAGAGAGAATTAGCAAAACTGAAAGTTAATTCTTCAAGAAGATCAACAAAATTGACAAACCCTGAGCTATACTGACAAAGACAAAAAGGAGGGAAGATGCAAATAAATAAAATAAAAAATTAAAATGGGGACATTACTACTGACCCCACAGAAATAAAGGAGATCATAAAAGGATACTATGAATAACTATATACCAACAAACTAGACAATGTATATGAAATTTTAAAAATTCTTAGAAATGTGCAAACAAACTACACTGAACCTTGAAGAAATAGAAGATCTCAAGAAACCAATCACATGTAAAGGGATTGAAACAGTCATCAAACAACTATCCAAAATGAAAAGCCCAGGACCAGATGGCTTTACAGGTGAGTTCTAATAAACACTCAAAGAAGATTTAAAGCCAGTCTTACTCAAACTCCTCCAAAAAATTGAACAAGAAGGAATGCTACCAAATTCATTCTATGAAGCCAATATCACACTAATACCAAAGCCAGGTAAAGATATTAAGAAAAAAGAAAATTACAAACCCATTACCCTAATGAATACGATGTAAAAATCCTCAACAAAATACTTGCTAATCAAATTCAACAACACATTAAAAGAATTATTCATCATGACCAACTGGGTTTTATACCAGACATGCAAGGATGGCTCAACACAAGAAAATCAATCAGCGTAATACACCACATTAATGAAACAAAGAAGAAAAATCACATGAACCTGTTGATCAATGCAGAAAAGGCATTTGAAAAAAATATAGCATCCTTTCTTGATAAAAATACTACAAAATATAGGAATTGAAGGAAACTATCTCAACATGATAAAGGCCATATATGAAAAACCCACAGCTATCAGGGTTTGTACTTGATGTTGAAAGACTGAAAGCTTTCCCATGAGATCAGGAACAAGACAAGGATGCCCACTTTCACCACTGTTGTTCAATTTAGTACTAGAGCAATCAGGCAAAAAAAAGAAATAAAAGGCATCTAAATTGGAAAGAAAGAAGTAAAACTTTCACTGTTTGTAGATTATATGATCCTATACCTAGAATGTCCTGAAAAATCTACAAGAAAGCTGTTGGTGCTAATAAATGATTTCAGCAGAGTGGCAGAATACAAGATTAATACAAAAAAATCAGTAGTGTTTCTATATACTAGTAATGTGCAATCTAAGGAGGAAGTCAGGAAAAAATTCCATTTATAATAGCAACCAAAAGTATAAAATATTTAGGAATAAACTTAACCAAGAACATAAAGCACTTGTATTCATAAAACTACAATGCATTGCTAAAAGAAATTTTAAAAAGACCTAACTAAATGGAAGAACTTTCCATGCTCATGGACAGGTAGACTAAATATCAAGTTGTAAATTCTACCCAAATTGATATACAGATTCAAAACAAGCCTGATAAAAATTCCACCAGCATGTAGAAATGGAAAACATAATTAACAAATTTATCTGGAAGGTAAGGAGCCCCAAATAGCCAGAAACATCTTAAAAAGGAAGAGCAAAGTTGGAGGACTATCACTTCTGGACTTTAAATCATATTACCTAGCTACAGTGGTAAAAAAACAGCATGGTACTGGGATAAAGGTAGACACATAGACCAATGGAATTGAACTGATGGTTCAGAAACAGACCATCACATCTATGGTCAAGTGATTTTTGACAAGCCTGTCAAACCCACCCAGCTGGGGCAGAACAGTCTATTCACCAAATGGTGCTGGGAGAACTGGATCTTGTTGGCCAAAAGAATGAAAGAGGACTCCTATCTCATACCTTATACAAAGATTAACTCAAAATGGATCAAAATCTATACCATAAAACTCCTAGAGGAAAATGTAGGGAAGCATCTTCAAGACCTGGTGGTAGATGGTGGATTCTTAATCCTTACATTGAAAGCACGAGCAATGAAAGAAAACATGGATAAATAGAACCACCTCAAACTTAAACACTTTTGTGATTCAAAGGACTTCATCAAGAAGGTGAAAAAGGTAGCCCATTCAATGACAGAAAATATTTGGAAACCACATATCTGATAAGGGTTTGATTTCCATTCTATTTAAAGAGATCATACAACTCAACAATAAAAGAGCAAGCAATCCAATTTTAAAATGGGCAAAAGACTTAAACAGACATTTTTTAAAAGTGAAATACAAATGGCCAAAAAGCACATGAAAAAATGTTCAATATCACTAGCTATTAGGGAAATGCAAACAAAATGACAATGAGATATCATCTCACACCGCATAGAATGGCCATTATTAAAAAAAAAAAACAGAAAACAATAAATGCTGGAGAGGACATGGAGAAATAAGAACACTCACTGTTAGTGAGAATGTAAAATGGTGCAGTTGTGGAAGACAGTTTGGCAGTTCCTCAGGAAGCTGTATATAGAACTGCCATATGATCCAGCAATTCCTCTACTAGGAATATATCCAGAAGAATTAAAAACTGTGACGTGAACAGACATTTGCACACCAATGTTCATCGTGGCATTATTCACAATTGCCATAAAATGGAAACAACTTAAATGTCCAGCAAATGATGAACGGATAAACAAAATATTGTATATACATATGATGGAATACTATGTTGCTGTAAGAAGTAATGAAATTGGGACACAAATAATAACATGGATGAACCTTGAAGACATTATGTTAAGTGAAATAAGCCTGACACAAAAGGACAAATATTACATTCTCTCACTAATATGAACTAAATACGAAGAATAAACACATGGAGTTAAAGCCTAGAGTAAAGATTATTAGGAGAAAGGAGGAGGGCTGAGAAGATATACTGATGCTTAATGTGTGCAGAAATTTTAATTAACTTGACTAGAAGTATGGAAATGGATAGAGTTTATGGTAACACATTATAGTTAGTAAAACTAACACAGCTGGGCTATAAATGGGATTGTGGCTGAAAAGGGTAATCTAGGGGTGTAAATGTCAATTCAAAGAAAGCTAGAGAATAATATAGGGACTGAATAACATAGTGAACCCAGAGGTGGATGAGAATTGTGGTTAATAGTACAAATATAAGAATGTCCTTCTATGAATTAGAGCAAATGTATATCACTATTGCAAGGTGGTAAAAATGTGGAGAAGCATGGGAAAAATGCAATTAATGTAACCTAAGGACTATAGTTAACAGCAATACTGTAATATTCTTGCATCAATCCAAAGCTATACTATTTAATAATAGGGGATTATGGAGAAAAATATACCACATGTATGCTATAGACTATAGTTAGTAATAATAAATCTGATGATATTATCTCATAGCCTGTAACAAGTGCTCCACAACAATGTAGTGTGTTGATGGAGGGGTGTTGTATGGGAATTCCATGCATGTTCATGATAATAAACATATATTTTAAAAAATAAGAAGAAATGGGAAGGAATATTTCATTTTGATGATTTTATTTTTACTGTGGGAACTTGATAATGGAAGCAAAAAGTAAGTATTCAGATATTAAACTTTTTATATTGCTGCCATTGTATTAATAGGATTCATGTCATCTGGACATAATCTTCTCTAATTAGCTGAGTTGCAGAATTCAAGATTGGATTTTTTTCCAGAGTGTGACCTCAGGATTAACATGGAATGTCATGTGACTGAATTTCAGAATCTCCTCTAATAAATTTTTATCTTTTCATCCATGGGAACATCCTTGATTTTATATATGGTTTCAAGCCCAGTGAATTAACAGGATAAATAACAAAGATGGGAAAAGTTAGGCATTAGGAGAGGGAAAACCACCTATATTAATCAGGACTCTTTTAATTGCAGTAATCAAATCCTAAACCAAACTGGCTTAAGCAAAGGAGTGAGTTATTGGAAAGATACTTGGATAATTCATAAAATAAAAAAGAAGCTATAGGAATGAAAAACTTGGAGACCTCAAGGAATATATTCAAGGACTAACACACCAGGATCGGCTCTCCCTGCCTCTCATCAGTCTCTCAGTTTCTCCAAGTAGTGAGAGACATAAAGCCCACAGCTATGAATCATATACCTTCAGCTTTCTTCGAACAAAGAAAGAAAGAGAAAATTTCCCCTATGGAACCACTTAGGAAAAAAAAAAATCTCAGGGAAGTCTTCTGATTGGCCCAGCTTGAGTCAAATGCTCACTATTGAACCAATCACAATTTCCAGGGGGATGTGAAAATCTAATTGTATAGGGCTGGTCATATGCCGAGCCTAAGGCAAGTAGGTAGAGGAGTACTATGATTGGAAACCCTACCAAAATATCAGAGGGGGGCATTTTTGTTACAAGGGGAAGAGTAGAGAAGGTGGGTAGACAAAAGCATAGATATTCACCTCACTTTGTTACCAAATCTTTCCCGTAGAAAAGAGAAGAGAAGGGATTTAAGGTTAAAAAAAAAAAAAAAATTAATCACAGCTTCCCTTCACTTTATCATACCAAGTGGGGTGTTTTTCCTCCATTTATTTAAAGAGAGACATAGTGAAACTAAAAATCAGCAGTTTTTCTACAAAGGAAATTTACAGAAGTTTACATGTATACATTTCTCAGGGCAACCTATTTTTAAGAGGAGTGTGCGACAGACATAATAATGGCCACCAAAGATGTCTAAATCCCAATTCCTATAACCTGTGAATATGTTACCATACATGGCAAAAGAGACCTAGCCAATGTGATTTAGAGTACAGAACTTGAGAAGAAGAGATTTCCTGGATTAGCCAGGTAGGCCCAATCTAATCACATGCATACTTAAAAACAGAGAACCTTTCCCAGCTATGGTTAGAAAGAAATATGATGATGACTTTGAAAATGGAGGAGGGGGACCAGGAGTTAGGGAATTCAAAAGTCTCTGGAAGCTGGAAAAGGCAAGGAAATGGATTTTCCCCTAGAATCTCCATAAAGGAACGCAACCCTGTCAACACCTTCATTTTAGCCCAATAAGACCTGTGTCTGAATTCTGACCTATAGAACGGAAAGATAGTAAATGTGTTGTTTTATGCTACTAAGTTTGTGGTAATTTGCTCAGGCAGCCATAGAAAACTATTATAAGGAGGTATGAAACTAGAGAACTTTGCTTAAGAACAATAGACCACACACACAGTCTGTTAATATCTCTTGCTTCCAAGGACAAGGAAATAATGTAAAAGAACTTTGATAGAATAATCTCAAATTTTATTTAGAGTATTTTTCTATGAATAATAAAATAGGAAAGCATAAATTACATCATGTTCACAGGTGGTGTAGTCCCTCTGTTTCAAAAGGTCAGTGCATGAGTGTAGTTCATTCTTTTCTCCTTACACTTTCTTCCAGGTAGGCTAAATGATGGAAGGATCTGAGAAAAGACAGTTGAGCCTATAATAATTAGGCCTCCACCGGGTTTTAAGAGAAATTATCCACTGAGTGAAAAGTTTCTACTTCTGCTTTAACAGACTTAAGAGGACAGGAGGCATCGATAAATGACCATAAATTGATGGACAGAAGCTAGATAGGGAGTAAGGAAGTAGTGGCATGGAGTCTGGACCCTCACAAACCGAAGCTGTAGAAATAAACTATTCTGTCTTGTTTCAATGACACTTAGGTAAAAAATGACAGTAGTAATGCTCTGGATCTTTCTAGGCAGAAATAATGGGAACCAGTCTACTAAATCTATACTCTAAGATCATCTCTTTATAACACACCATATACCACATCTATCCCCAGAGAAAGAATTCCCACTATTGGAAAACTCCAACTGGACTTATGACTGGAGAATGGAAATCTTGATAATTGGTGCCAATTCTTTCTTTGTTCAAATACCCATAAACAGAAGAGTTCTAAATTTAAATAAGTAGCAGGTAGACTGAAGAGAATTGTAATAAACTGTGTGTACATTACATGAGCCATTCTGCAACACCTGGCCATAATGTTATCAAGCACAAGCTTCTTGAGGGCAGGGACTTCTTTTGTTCACTGCTATTTGCTCAGTACCTGGCAATAGATATTTGTTCATACAGAATATCTGAAAAGCATCTCAATCCCATCATGGCATCAGCACAGCCAAGATGTCCTGTTTGGTTTAGAGTTATCCAAATAAAATATAATCCTGAACTACCTCAACTAAAGAACAGCCAATTTCAGCACAGTTCTTTCTTCTGCCTGGTAACATGTGCCAGTTGTATAAAATGAACAACAATCCTTGTGGGTTATAAAGACACACGCCAGTAATTGCTTTTCTCCAAGGGAAGCCAGGACATTAAATGTCTAATATAAAGTGGGTCAAAGACTTGATAGTGATATTGGATGAATCCCTTTGTGACATGCAGCTTCTTTCTCCTTCTTTCCAAACTGAGAGCAATACGCCTCCCTGCCTTGGGCCTTGTGCCAGCTGTTTTCTCTGCTTGGAATGCTTTTCTCCAGATCTTCATAAGGCTGACTCCTTCTTATCATTCCTGGCTTACTTGAATGTCACTCTCTCAAAGAGGCCATCCAATCTAAAGTACTACCTCAGTCACTCAATCACATCTCTCTGTTTTGTCACTAGCTGAAATTCTTTTGATCCTTTGATTTTGTTTTTGCTTTTGCTTTTCTTTGTTTATTATCTGTCTTGCCACTAAAATTGAGCTCTATGAGAAGAGGGACCTTTTCTTCCTTATTCAACTCTATATCCCCAACTTCTAGAACATAGTATATATTTAATAAATACTGGGAAGAGGATGTGACTCAAGCGATTGGGTTCCTGTCTACCATATAGGAGGCCCAGGGTTCAATTCCCAGGACCTCCTGGTGAAAGGCAAGCTGGCCCGCCTGGCGAGCTGGCCTGCGCAGGAGTGCTGGCCTGCACAGAGAGCTGACACAGCAAGATGACGCAACAAAAAGAGACACAGAAGAGAGACAATAAGAGACACAGCAGACCAGGGAGCTGAGGTGGCACAAGAGATTGGGCACCGATCTCCACTCCAGAAGGTCAGTTCCAGGATCAGTTCCCAGTGCCATCTAAAGAGAAGACAAGCAGACACAGAACACACAGAGAGCAGACAGTGAGTACAAAACAATGGGGGGTGGGGTTTAATAAATAAATAAATCTTTAAAATAAATAAATACGTTAATAAATACTGTTGAATGAATAAACAAGCATGTCAAATGTAACTTAAAGGGTGGGGTGTAGTTGGATAGACAATGCTATAATACATGAACAAGGCCCAGGAATCCAGTTCCAGCCAGGCAAACAGAGGATAGGAGCCCAATTACTTGGTGTTCCTCCTCTGTGCTCTCCCTACTGGGGCACTATTCACATCGTGTTGCAGTCTCCAGTTTGCAAGACAGTTTCCACATAGACCTAGAGGCCCTCCAGGGCAGAGATTGTGCTTTACTCAGTTCTGTGTCTAGAGCACCTAGCACTGTCAGACATCATCAGTAGGGCATTCATTAGTTTGGCTGAGGGAATGAAATCATTCTTAGAACTGAGTTGAAGTAAGAACTTTGCCACATACTAATTAGGTGACTTTGGCAAGAGTCTAACTCATGCCTCAGTTTCGTCATCTGGTTAATAAATAGTAAATAATAAAGTGGAATCTTTGAGCATATAGTCAATTTTCAATAAACATTGGTTTAAGAAAAAAACAGAGCTATTCACTTTAGTGAACCTTTATCTTTTGAATGAAAAAGGGGCAATCAACATTTTAAAGTATAAAAACAAGAAATATAATTTATTACTTCATAAACAGCAAACCATATATTTCAGTTTTATAGTAAGGAAAATATGAAAAGAATGATAAAAGATGAAACCTTGATGTTTTTCAAGTACCAAAAGGGATTGATAATTAAATAACTTATTTCTCTTTTAATATGAACTCTTTAGATGAATAAGAAATGGCTAAAGTTTTCCAGGATTTGTTACGGAAAGCAATTTAATTCCTCCTTAAAATTCAGAAACATGTATGAAATCTTTACCAGAGAAAGATGTTAATTTCACATTTCAGAAAGTGTTTCAAACTTTCATAGTGTAATGAGCCCATCTTGTGGCCTTTTATAATATTGCCACTTTTAAAGTTAAATATATTTTTGTTGACCATAGGTTTAAAGGTGCCATTTATTCAACAAACATCTTTTGAACATTTATTGTGTACCAGGTGCCATGCTGGCTGCTGTGGATGCAGTGATAGGAAATGTAACGGGGGAAAAAAAAGTCCCTGCTCTTGAATTCATGTAGATCTAAAGGGGGAGACAGACATTTAAGCAGAGATATTACAGTAAAATGATTAAGTGCTATGGTACAAAGATATATGCTTAAGTCACTACACTAGAGTTAAGTGTCCCCAGAACTCAAAGTGAAACTGATATATCTTCACTTTCAAGAATGACTCTCAACTCATAAAGAAATCACATGATGTTAGAGGCTAGGCTAAATATTAATTTCCAGTCTACCATTTTATAAGGAAGTTTTACAGATTTTCATAATCTACTGAACCCATAGAAACATGAGTACATCTGGCTTTCATCTACATCACCCATTCTCAGCATGTACCAAATATAACATTTTTTAAATGGCTTCCTATTTAAGTTCCTTATTGGTAGCAGTTTTCTGTCTCCCTTCATCCATTCACAATTATAGCTTTAGGGAAATGGGAAGAGCAAAATAAATCTTATCAGGGAAGTGAAGGATGTTACAGAATATTTTATTCAGACAGATGGAGGAAGAGCAAACCTATCCTTTCCAACCTGATGGCTTGAGGGAGAAAATGGGAGCTAGAGGTAGGAGAGATAAGCAGTCAGAACATGCTAGTTTCAAGGCTTTGTGAGAGAAGGAGGATGTCATAGATTAGGAAGAGCACTACCTATTTGGAGACCATTACACAGAGTGGACCCCTGACCAACAAGTGGCCATCCCTAGTATGAGTGAGACCGTGGATAGGAATAGTCAACCAAGACAGGGCCATCCCTTTGTCCCTGAATGATGCAGATGCTAAGTTGAAAGCCCACAGGCCAATTGTGGGATCTGCCCTAATGGAGGTAAATGTGATCCACAGCCTCTTCTATAAAGTAGACAACCTCGGCCGAGGTCAGATGGGTGCTATCATGGAGATTCAAAAGAGTCTCAATGCTATTAAGGATAAAAGAGAGATCAAGTCAACAGGGAAGGGCAATCAGAGTCAGATCTTGACAAAACTGTAAAAGAATAAAGCACATGTTTACCAACCAAAGAGGTCAGAAGTGGACCCAAGCAGAACAAAAGAATTGAAACAGACCAAGCATATCTCAATGGACAGTAAGCAATCCACAGTCAAGGAAGACACCATGTAGGTATCTACGTGAATACAATGTAGGCTATGCCTACATGCCCGGTGCCTGGGTCTTTCTACCCCTTATGTATGGAATATAGCCTTCACTTGCTTCTACAACTTACATACCCACATATAATCTCATACAGCAAATAAAAGTTCTTCCTTAGGATTCATCCTCCTTAAAAAGCATAAAAGGAGGAATTGGAAAGAGCTAATTATTTTTAAAAATATATCCTTCAATAATACTTATATGACAAGATCGAACATAAGGTTTGATAGCAAAATCAATTTAGAATATAACATTGAAGGCAATACAAAGAGAACAGACAATTTTAAGTTTGACAAAGGTTCTCTAGAAATATCTCTTTGATAGAAGTATGAAGAGTAAGCTAAAATTTTCCTTCCCTTCTTTCCCTTTTTGTTCATTCAGTTCCTTAAACAGATATTTTTGAGCACATATCTTATCCCAAATGCTATGTTGATGACTAATTTAAACACGATTTAGAATGGAGGGAATCTTTCTTTCCTCCAAAGTTTTCAGAAAGTTAGATGAATTCAACAATCCATTCAACAAATAGGTGTTATGTGTTGATTAAGTGCTACATACTATTCTAGACACTGTACAGTAACAGTATTGTTAGAAGTTAAGGATAAAAGACATGGAAGAGATTATAGAAAAATTAAATCAAGTAAGCTGTCATCTTTTTAACCAAGATGACAATCAGTGGATTCTGGGGCCATGAAGCTGAACCAAGGATATAAGTTTTATATGACTTCCCTACTATCACCCAGTTGTAGGGTTGTAGTGTTGTTCTCCTGAAAGTAAAGAATTAAGATCAATTCCCCAATTAAGGACTTTATGTCAAGTATCAAAATGATAATTTCCTTCACTAATTACTTTTAAATAAATAAAAACTAAATTTCCTCCCTCTTCTCCCACTCTTAATTCATTCAATTTATTCAACAAATCCTTATTAACTCCTACTATGTGCAAGTAACCTGTACTAGACGCTGGGGATACAACTATAAACAAGACTTTCTTTCAGTTCCTATAATATGTTTACTTTCATTGACCCTCCCCACCACTCCCTCCCCCAGGAATCTGGAACTCTTGAGTCCCTTCTTTGCATCAAGCCCATTCACTTAGTCACCTGCTTGAGTAACTGTTACCAAGGTGCCATGTTGCTCCATCATCATGCTGAATTCAGGGCTTCTCTAAGAGGCTCTCACCTTCCCTGAATTAGGGAGAAAGAGAAGCAGGGCACAGGTCCTGCTCTAGATTTATCAACCCCATCTTGTGACTTCTGTTGCCCTAAAGATGTATAACCTGTGGGAAAAAGAGGTAAGCAAAGAGAAGACAGTTCACTTGCAACTTACCTCATTTGTGTTCTTCTCCTTCTCATTCCAGTCTCATCTGCCGTGTTCAAAGGGGGTTTTTATCTTCTCCCAGTATAATATACCCTGCATCCTCCCTACACTATGGCTTATACTAAAATTCTACCCTATTCCCCAAAGCTCTGATTCTGATTATTAAAGGAAAGCTTTTGGAATTCAGGAAATTCCCCCTTTTAGTTTCAGGAGAAACCAGGAGTGGAACTCGGAACCTCGTACATGGGAAGCAGGCACTCAACCACTGAGCTACACTTGCTTCCCTCAGGAAACCCTTTACTCTTAAGGATAACTAGTTATTGCCTTTGAAAGCCTGGCCTTGGAGACTACTGTCTCACAGTAGACTAGTAAATTCAAATTTATCAACGTCCTCATTATTTTAGTCTCTCTTTGCCTTCTTCCTAAAGCAAGGAATGGATGAAAAGCCATAAGACAACAAGAACAATTTCAGGTAAGGGGAAAGGCCAGGGACCTCAGTTTAAAATCTCTAAACAGGATCCTGCTACTTATATTTGAGTGATTACTTGATAAATGTCTATCAGTTTCACTATAGTGCAACTATCTTTACAATATCACATGAAAGCCCTTCTCTCCCTGCATTGACATCCTAGAGACCCCAACTCAGGGATGCCCCATCAGATGCTTAGCACTGGTTCACTGATGGATCGGCCAAGCTGAAGCCACCTGATATCCACTGGGCAGCAACTTACATTTCCCTTGCCTCAGGCAGATTACCTCTGGCACTGGAAAAAGTGCCCAATGGGCTCCTAAAACAAGAACATCACAATGAATTGGCTTAACAACAGGAATTTATTGGCTCACAGTTTCAGAGGCCAGAAGACTTGCTTCCTCCTGGGTTTGGTATCTTCTGGCTGTCCAGCAATATTTGGGGTTCTTTGGCTTTCCATCACATGGCCATGCTCATGGTAACATCTTCTCCTTTCTCTTCCAGGTCCCTTTGAATTCCAGCTTCTGACCACCCCCCGTTGCTTCACTCTCTCTCTCTCTGTCTGAATTCAATTCTGCTTATTAAGAATTCCAGTAATAGGATTAAAACCTGAGAGGAGTGGGTATGCTCAGTGGTTTGAGTGCCTGCTTCCCATGCACAAGGTCCTGGGTTCAAACCCCGGTACCTCCTAAAAAAAAAAAAAACTCTTAGGAACAAAACCCAACCTGATTCAGTTGCCTTAACTGAAGTGACATCTTCAAAAGTCCTATTTACAAATGAGTCCACACCCACAAGACTAGGGGTTGGGACCTAATATGCCTTTCATAAGGGACATGATCCAATCTCCAACAGGCATTATTCACAATTGCCAAAAGAAGGAAGCAACCCAAGTGTCCATCAACAGATGAATAAATAAACATTGTGTGGTATATACATACAGTGGAACATTATTCACCTGTGAAAAGGAATGAAGTTCTAAACATGTGACAACATGGATGAACCTTGAAGACATCATGTTGAGTGAAATAAGCCAGACACAAAAGGGCAAATATTGTATGATCACACTGATATGAAATAATTAAAATAAGCAGATTCAGAGTCAGAAACTAGAAAACAGATTACCAGCAACCAAGGTCAGGGTAGGGAATGGGGAGTTAATGCTTAATTGGTAGAGTTTCTGTTTGAGGTGATGGAAAAGTTTTAGTAATGTATGATAGTGATGGCAACAAATTGTGAATGTAATTAACACTGTATTAATTATTTGAATGTGGCTAAAAGGGGAAATTTTAGGTTGTACATATGTTACTAGAATAAAAATTTCAAAAGAAAAAACTGAGGACTGTATAACATAAACAGTGAACCCTAATGTAAACTATGGATTATAGTTAATAGTATAATTATAATAAAATTGCTTCATCAATTGTAACAAAAGTACCATACTAATGCATGATGTTAATAGAGAAAAATGTACATGTGAGCTGAGGCATATGGGAACTCTGTATTTTCTGCATGATTTTTCCATAAAACTACAAATTAGCTAATAAAAGTTTTAAAAAGAGAAGGTGAAAGGGAAGATTATGCCAGTTGACCTGACTTAATCAAGTGAAGGCCTTTGAAAGAGGAATTGTGCCATTCCCAGAGAATTTCTCTTGATAGCTTTGAAGAAGTACGCTGCCATGTTGTGTTTGCCAGGCACTGTGTACTAATACCTAGGTGCTATTGGGGATTATTTTTTGGTGGATGATTTGAGATTAATTTATGAGAGATTACTTTGAGTCACACTTCAATTATATCTGCCAATCAGGCATATACTATGAACCTATGATTGCCTTTCTATATATTGCTCGTATACACAACACCTGTGATAAAGCCTATGTATTACACTTAAGAAGACTTGCCTGGGGATGACAGGGTTTTGCCTACTTACTGCAATGGAATGAAATAGGTCAAAAGGGAGAATGTTACATATATAAAGTTAAAGTCACAAGCTATATCCCTAGTGGGTGGCTTTAGGTAGAGATGGACTTTAAAACCTGGTTTATTTTAAGTTTAACTTTACTGAAGACAGTATTTCAAGTTTGAATAAATTAAGTGCATCAGATTATGACTTGAATGAAATTACTGGGTGTTAGGGGAATAAACAGAAAATATTTTGTTGCCATTGTAAGCCAGAAATCAGAATACACTGTTGAGCACTCAAGTTTTTTTCCAGCTCTGATTGTGAATGTCTAACAATACTTGTGAGTCTAGGATTTCCTGAGAAATAGCTGAAATAAACTTGATGCATTTCTGTAGGCTAAGAAGGTGTTGACACTAACTATTTGATGTACTCTGATTTAATGTTTGCTCATCAGCTTGTAGTAACATTAACTCCTGATTATTACTACTTATTAACATGACTATTCCTCCAGTTCCTTCCACCCACAAATTGAAAAACCAACTATCTCAACATCACTTTGCATTTATCTTTAAGGCAATGACCTTTAAGTCTGCAGATCAGAAAATATTTACTGAAAATTGTTTCATTCAACTAATATTTATGAATGTCAAGTTCAGTGCTGGATCCTGGGGTTTAAAATGATAAAAGACACAGTCCCTGCCCCTGAAGTACCTGGAGTCTAACAAGGCTCTTTTAATATCCTTTTATATCCTGACACTGTTGATAATCAGTACTAAAGATGTGTCAAATTCTTTACCTAAAGAAATTTGACTCTAGTTGGGGAAACAGAAATAAACATTCTTAATACTTCTGCTAACTTACTTGCTACAGACCCCATGCCATAAGATTTCAAAGAAAGAGGTGTCTAAGGGGTGGAATAATCCAAAGGGATGGAAAAATACAAAAAGCTTCATACAAGTATTTTAGCAGAGCCTAAAAGGAAGGATGGGTGGGATTTAGTAAATCTCTAGAAGGACTATGGGGCTTTCTGGTTAAGGAGAGCATCCCAAGAAAATGAGAGTTTGGAGCTTGATAAACTTAGTGCTTTTGAGGAACACAGAGAAAATGGGCTTCAGCAGAGCTATGGACTTTTCTGATGGGGATAGGGATATGCAGAAAATCCCTAGTGTCAGATGAAGGAAGAGATTCCAGTTATACATAGTGTGTTTGTTTCTGTTTTCTCATTTTAAAGCTATATCATGTTTGGATAGATGTCATTTTCAGTAGAATCTGTTGAAAATTTTAATGATATGTTGAAAGGATATAATTCTTCTCTGTGTAATGGAAAACAGAAAATTTTATTCTCTCCATAACTAGTTCAACAAGTCTTCTAGTTCTGAGAAATAGTCTGCAGAGGGAACTGAGACAAACAATCATTGGATGATATCTTAACCCCACTTAAAACAGGGAAGAATACATTAATATATCTTAAGATAGTTCAAGAAATGCAGAATTCCATCAAGAAGTAAAAGTTACCTGAGCTTAGGTAGGGATACAGACTTCTCCCTTTTCAAATCAATGGGAAGAATTTAATAAAGGTATAACTCTATCCCAAGAATGTTATGAAACCAGGCCCATCTAAAGTGCATGGACTTGGAGTTTTCTGTTGTCATTGAGACTACAACATTACCTATTGCTGGGGAAGAAATACCTGTACATCTACCAAAATAGGTGCCATGTCCCAGCCTCAAATGTCTGGCCTGAAACAATCACAATAGCATGGACATGAATTATTGATGTAACCTTAACTTGTTTGAGATGACAAAATTGGTCCCTGAGTGGGAAGTATCTGTTAAACACCCAGATGATTTTAGATTGAAGAAACAATGAAGTAAATCAAACCACAGTATTAATATTTTGTAGTTAAGGAATAATTTTTGTAATTTAAAATGCTTGTAACCTTTAAAAGAATTGGCATATTGGAGAATATAACAGATTAGCTTTATGATACTGGTGGAAAATGTATAACTGACTTAAGATTTGTGATTTTTAAATAGAAAGAATTAAACTTAGTTCAAAGGGTTTTTCTCTTTATTGAATGAGTGTAAAATGCTTTCCTATCTCTAGAGGGTAAAGAAATCAATGAACAACACCCAAATGAGAACAAGCAAAGGCTATTTATTCAGAGCTTGCTATGGCAAGGGAGTCATCCACCACCACTTGAACTTGGCAGAGACTCAGACAGGCAAACGAGTGGGAAAGCTTTCTAGTGGAACAAAGGGAAGGCTTTAGATATGCCCTGATTAGAGGCTGTTGGTATGGTGAAGATGGAGGTAGGCAAACTAGAAGTGAGGCATCCTATATGATTGGTTAAGGAGCATATTTGTCTTTTTCTGGTTGGTCCTAGGTTGGAACCCAGAGCAAAATTTAGGGAAGCTGTCAGTTATTGACCAAGTTCTGGCTATTTTGGGTTGATTGCTACAGGAATTGTGGTTTTGTTTCCTGGGCTGGTTGCTGTAGATAGTGGCCAACTTCCTGAACTGGCTGCTGCAGGTAGGGGGCCAGAGTTTCCTGGACTGTTTTCTGCTGATAGTAGTGAAGGAAACCCCACAGGGTCCCCCTGGGTTCTTGCCTGGAGCAGATGAATTGGAGTCATGAGAGAAAGCAGATTTATTAACTCCTGCGGAAGGACAGGAGACAGGGATGTCTGAAATCTGCCTTCCCCAAACCACAGGCAGCAGTTTTTACGGATTCAAACAAGGGAGAATAGAGTGGTTACCATCACAATGGCAAGTGTACACAAGAGTGAGGCTAGTCTTGAAATAACCATAAACAAACGTAAGTTCAGTTGAGAATAACCATCACAATAGTAAGTATACACAAGGGAGAGACTAAGTCTAGAGTAACCATAAACAGGGGTGAGACCTGTTTAGAATGACCATCACAATAGCAGGTCTAGGCTAAATCCAGTCAGTTTCAGTAATTTCAGACATTAAACTTTTGCTATCTTATAATATAAAGACATCTATATAATGATTTTGTAATCATAATTATTTTTAAATTCTTAACTTTCAATTAAAGTTTCAGGCTTCATTTTCACTTCAAAATAAACTGGGCACTTTTATTTATCAACTAAGCAACTAAAACTATTTTAATGTTAGGTTTTGGAGGACAGGACTACTTCAATCAAGACCCTGGCATTTGCAAAAACCAAAGTGGGGCTGGATTCAAATTACTGTAGTTCACTAAGTCAGAGTTTCCTGGTCATTGTCCATTTTATTTTCAGTCTCTCAATGGTACTAATCAATTAGATTATAAAGTCTTGTTAAGTATTTTTGTTCTGATAGCTTATAGAGATAAATAGGCACGTATATGAATTAAATAAATGTAAAATTCCAAGAAACTGAAGTTTTAATAATTTAAATGTGTTAGACTTCTCTTATCAGAAAAATTTTCTGTGCTTTTCATTGACTTCACTAGGTTTCTGAGTATTTAAGGAAAACACAAAGAACAAAATCACAGGCCTTCTTCCATGAAGGAGAGTCCCAGAGACTCATGAAAGGGACTTTCATGAATTATTCACATTTCAAAGAATAGATTCTTGGGTGTAGGTTTCTGACCTGATATTGCTTAGACAACTACCAACGGACTGAGTCAAGACTTCCAGGACATTTTTCCACAAAGCAGATAGCCCCCTGAAAGCAGATTCCTAACCCAAGGTCCAGCAGAACAAGAATTACTTAGACTGAATGAATTGTGATGGGTGGTTTTATTTAGTTTGTTTGTTTGGGATGTTGTTTTGTTGCTTTAATGTTCCATTTTCTGGATAGATAAGAAAATTCATTTTTCTTTAGCTATCTCTAATCAACAATTTAATAGACTCTGCTTTTGTCATCAGAGATGAGACATTTTAAAAAAGATATCTGATTCTCACTGATTATGCTCTTCACCCCCAAGAATTTGAAAATTCTGTGTCCTTGTTTTTCATGACAATATAGTTATTTTCAAAGATTTAATTAGAATCTGTCTTCCTTTTTACCAGTATATAATTAGACAAATCAAGCAACGCCTTACCTAGAATGCTGTATTTGATTCTCACTTAGGTATGACAAGACACTTTAAAAAAACATGTTGACTACTGTGGAGTCAATACCTTCAAAAGTCCTCCCAGGAAACCTGGTCTAGTTTACAAGATCTCAGCCTTACAGGAGGTAAGGAAAGTCATTCCTGGATGATCAGGAACTTTAACAAATTTGTAAAAAGAGATAAATTCATCCAAATTTATTATTTTTTGAGAAGGGATGAATTAGTCTCAATTTAGAGATACTACAAGTGCAAATGGTATAGAGAGCCTCTTGGCTTGGTTTCCTAAATTCAAGATAAAAAAAAGTCCAATTTAAGAATCCTTATGAAAGCTTCCAGACAGAAATGTATTTTGTGCCCTCAATAGGAATTCAATATGGTATGACCCTAGAATTGCAAAGCAAACTCAAGGAGATGTATTTTGTTAACACTGCTGTTTTACCTATAAAACAATCAAGCTAAACCTAATGAGACCAGCCTTTTTTTGTGACTAAGAATAACCTTTGTGATTATTATGATCACCAGGAGAGGAAACTGCAAGGAAAACTGTGAAAGACCTTGAAATGGGCAAAAAACTTTACTGAGTATCTTTTCGAGGGAACACTACGCAATGGCTAGTGCATGATTCTAGGTTATCTGATTCCACAGGGGTCTGCCCCTTTCATTATCTTTAACTGAGCTACTTTACAATTCTATGAAGTGTAAAAACCTGACTGTAATGTCAGTGATTCTTATCCATAGAGCTGCAAATGAATTTTGAACAGCAGAGATCCAATTGATTTCATTACCATCATTATCCTCTCTCCAAGGAAGACATCTATTTTATATCTATTACCAAATGCATTTCTGAATTTATGATTGACAATTGTTTTTGTTTTATATATTACTGATTTCCTCTTTAATTAAATAAAATATCTGATGTGTGTTCATTTTATATTTGTGCAAGAGTCACAATTTAGCCTCTTTTTCAAAATTAGCCTTTAACATGAACATGTTACAAATTTAACAAAATTTACAAATATTTTATTTCAAACTTGCTAAAAGAACCATACAAAGATTTGTATACTGCTAGAGATATTTTATAGAATTTAAAAAAATCATTGTGAAGCTAAATATAGAGGAAAGACCATCTGATTAAAGATCATTAAACTGCTTGCAAAACTGGTTAAAAGTTGTTTAGGTCCTCCTGTGATTGACAGTCAGAGTGGGTTTCCCAGAAACAGCTCTTAAATTTATCAGAAAAATTGTTCAAGCATTTAATCAGAAATGTTAATTACTTTCCAGAAAGGTTAGTAGATTGCATTGTTCCAGACTAACTTTGGGAGTAATTTTTTCACATTATGAATATGTTTTGAAGAACCTGAGATTCACTCCATTTATAAATTTAATTTATTAGATTTACAAGAGTTAAGAACTTGAGGGAGTTTTGCTTGTTGAAGTCATAGCTTGCCTATGACTTCAGGCATATGAAGTATTTAAAAGAAAAATCAAATATACTAATTTTATTAAATGCAGTTTAAAATGTTTCAGAAAATGTAATTAAGTTTGTAAATGGGATGTATTGTTTAAGTAAATGTAGTCTCATCAGCTGTATTCAATGACTTAAATCAAAAGCCCCCTTAAATAGTTATTTTTATTTTACGTAAAAATTATTAGATTTAAAAATAAAAAAACAAATTATAAGTTAAATAGACAGTTAACATTTGTAGCAGTTTGGCATTGTTTATGAATTCCAAAAATAGATATTGGTTTATATTTGTAAACTGGTCTGTTCCCCTGGGTGTGATTAAATTATGATTAGGGCTTTCATTGGGCCAGTCAGTAGGGCATTGAGTCCCCATCCCTTGGTGGGTGGGGACTCACAGATAAAAGACATGGCAAAGGACAGAGTTGGAGTGCTGATGCTGAGTTGTGAGCTGGAGCCCGGGAAGTGAACACACAGGAGAAGAACACAGATGAATAGAGACAGCTTTTAGACAGGGCAGGAGCCCAGGGGAGAGAGACAGAACCATTCACCTGATAGTCTACAGCTGGCCTTGTGGAGAGAGGCAAAGCCTAGAGAGCCTCCTAGTCTACAGCTATGGAGAAAACAGAGGAGCTGAGCCTGGAGAGAAGCAAGCCCTGGGAAGAGAGGAACCCAGGAAGCCTGAACCCTCACAGACATCGGCAGCCATCTTGCTCCAACACGTGGCAATAGACTTTGGTGAGGGAAGTAACATACTTTATGGCCTGGTAACCGTGGGCTTCTACCCCAAATAAATGCCCTTTATAAAGCTTAATAGATTTCTGGTATTTTGCACCAGCACCCCTTTGGCTGACTAATACAACATTTTTAGAAATATTTAAAAGATTTTAAAAAATAATATATTAAATAATCTTTTCCAGAGTCAAAAAACAAGCTTAGACAACCAAAACTCAAATTGCCAGAGGCCAAAGCTAGAGTCTACTGCATAACAGAAGTCATGACTATCAATTATTTAAAATGATATTAAAGATAAAATATCAGAGTGATTTCCTTTTAGCAAGGGAAATCATGTTTTATGAAACTTCTCTTTTAGTTACATGTTCAAGCATATGGGTTAGTATTGATCACAATATAAAATACATTTCTTACCGGGGATCACAGTCAAAAAAGTTTGAAAGCCACTGATGCAGTAGCTAAGTAGACTAAATTACCTGGCACTCTATCCATCAGCTGCTGAAAGGAACCTCGAGCCTTAGAAATACCATGAGGCTTCTTCTCAAAATGTAAAAATTCTATTGAGAAAAAAATAGCTATGTTTTCCTTATATTCCTCAACCACTAATAAATCCTTAATCTATCACTTAAAATCACTGACTCCCTAGTAAGCAATTTAAGGCATCTCAATGCAGGACACAGTGTATCTCTCTTCATATATTTGTTCAGCAAATGATAATCCACATACATTTTTATTTCTCTGAGATTCTTTGATCCCTGCAGTAAATGGATGTAATGTCATTGACTAACCGTTCTCTACTAATCCCTGTAATCTTTGACAGGATGGTCTTTCCAGATGCTCCCACAAAGTTGAAAGGACTTGGGACCTTTATCAGGCAGCTTCCTTTTGACATAATTCATGCTTTCCTTTGACATTGGGGGAATCACTTCTGCTAAAGTTGTTTCATTTCAGTTCCTCTGGCCCCATCCTGGTTATTGAGGCTGGAAAGGGAGCTGGGTGGGGGGGTGGAGGGGTTCTAAGGTAAATCTAAAACTGCTTCAATCTGTCTCTCCTCTTTTATCAGAGGGTGAAAAAGAGTGGGGCCAGAGGTCCTCATAATGGCCACATCTCTCCTATGTCTAGCCTCAGGTGTTGGTTGTCAGCCTGCAAATGTGATCATGTCTCTGTCAATACTAAAAACAAGCAACCAAAACTGTATTTTCTGCTTCTCCTCAAACCACTGCCCACCTTCCCTCCTCCTCATTTCCAGACTCTATAGATTGTTTGCCCTCAGTGTCTTTACTTCCCATTCAATCTCTAAACCAATGCAAATCCACTTAGCCTAAGCACCAACCCCGAACCCAAACCTGTGTGTGGAATACCACAATGATTCCTAGTGGGTGGTCTCTTTGCAGACCTATCCTACTTGGGCTCCATGACATTAAATTCTGTTAATCAATCCTTCCTTGGTGACATGATTTTGTTCCTGGACACTATTTGGTCCACATCCTCTCCTGTCCTGGTTTGAGTCTTTTGTGGACCCCAGAAAATCCTGTTCTTAAAGCAAACCCATTCCTGTGCCTAAAAACTTATTGTGTGTAGTGGGACTTTTTGTTTAGATTCACTTAAGGGATCTTTTGATTGGGTCACTTTTGATTAGGTCACTTCAGTTAAGGGCCTTTGATTAGATTGTGGGTGTGGAACCCTTTGATTAGATTGAATTCAGTTGGGGGCCTTTGATTGGAGTACTTGAATGAGATGTGATCCAGGGGGGATCTTGGTCCTCTTGCTGGAGTCTTTTTTTTTTTTAAAGATTTAGTTATTTTATTTATTTATTCCCCCTTGCCTCGTTGTCTATGCTCACTGTCCATTCACTGTGTCCATTTGTTGTGTGCTTTCTGTGTCTGCTTGTCTTCTCTTTTTGAGGCCTGGGAACTGAACCTGGGACATCCCATGTGGGAGAGAGGCACCCAATCACTTGAGCCTCCTTGGCTCCCTGGTTTGTTGTGTCTCTCACTGTCCTTCCTCTTTGTATCTCTTTGTTGTGTCGTCTTGTTGTGTCAGCTCACTGAGCCTGTCCATCATGCCAACTCATCTTCTCCAGGAAGCACTGGGAACTGAACCTGGAACCTCCCATGTGGTAGGTGGGAGCTCAGTCCTTGAGCCACATCTGCTTCCCTGGGGTCTTTTATAAATGGGAGAAACATTCAGAGACACAAAGAAAAAAGCCACACAGAGAAAGAGAGCTTACATTTTTACCCTGCCATGTGAGAGAGGACTCCAGGATTGTCTATAGCTGCAGAAAGAGTGAAACCCTGAGAGGCTGAAAACGAGGCCAGAGGCTGGAATCAGTGGAGCAGCTTGGAGCTGAAGTGACAAGAGGCTAGGCCCAATGGAGCAGCTGGAAGCTGAAATAAAAAGATCCAGAGGGGAGGAGAGAGACAAGTGGCTTGCCCTTATGCCCCACTTAGTTTCACCCACAGCTGCAATTTGGTAAGACAGCATCTCTGATGATGCCTTGATTTGGACATTTTCATAGTCTCAGAACTGTAAGCTTTTACCATAATAAATTCCTATTTTAAAAGCCAACCTATTTCTGTTATTTTTGCATTGGCAGCCTTTAGCAAACTAAAACATTCTGCCAACACCCACCTTTTCACATCTTCTAGGCTTAGTTTCAAGTTTCATTTCCTCTGAAGACTTTCAGAACATAACACCCTACACTAATCTTTCCTTGCTCTGAAACATTGTATGCCTAAATTTTATAACTTTATAAATTTTAGTACTTAGCTATTTATTTTCTTATTCTGTTTGTGGCAGAATTTTTAAAATGTAAAAAAAAACAGTTAAGTATCTTAGCATTAAGTATCTTAACACTAATTCTTTTTAGCATCACATTTTGAGCTTATCTTGGAGCAAATTTTTCTTGCTATTGCCCTTATCCCTAGATTCTAAGAGCATTTCCTAGATTTGAGAGGTTATCTCCAAAATTTAAAAAAATTTTAAATGGTGAATTCCTACTCAATCTTCAAGATTAGTTCACACATCATCTCCTCAGTGACACCTTCCCTGACCCAATATACTATAAATCATTAATTACTTGCTCTATATTTCCAGTTTGAATATTTATCACAAACATGAATCACATTGCACTGTCCTTATTTGTTTAAATGTGCTCTTTGTCCACTGACTGGACTGTGGGCTGCTAGATTGCAAGAAGAGTCTCTTATTCATCTCTGCATCATGGATGTCTAGCACTCCTCCTGGCACAATGATGACAGGTTGAATTTGATGGTCTAATTTTAAACTCTGACAAGGCATCACAAATAAATTGAAAACGACATTGCAAATTTGCCAAAGACGCATAATAAAGGAAATCCAGTAGAAGTGATTTCAATATTAAAAAAAGATTAAAAGCAGCCTTTTGGAAAATAAATGAAGTCTGCCAATGTTTTTGTAAAAATGTGTCTTCTTGTGGTTCTTCTGGGAAACTGAAACATTAAACAAAGGATGTATCTTGCTATAGCAAAAACATATAAAAACAAAGAATTAGCACATAGATACAATTATAACCTCTCTCGTGTTGATAATTTTTTATTTCTTTTTATTTTTCAGGGAAAATTTGCATTAAACTTCCCCCTGCACACAAACACATGCTTACATTATTCACTATAAAAATTTGTTGCCCATTTTTAGTAGATTCACCATAGATGACATTTACCTAGTATTAATGATTACTTATCCTTAGGTAACAATGACCTCTTTTTTTTTTTTTTTTTTTTGAGTTTTTATTGTATTTATTGAATACTGTAATTAACTTTTAACTAGGAAGTGTTGTCTAGTGACATTGCCGAGCCCTGAGCTGCTTTCTGTTTAAGAAGGAAAAGCAGGGGACATTCTGTGGTGGAGGGGATACAGGGGGGCGGCGGGCAGGGGTGCTGCAGGGTGAACATCCACGTCATCCCAGGTTTGGGGTTCA
>JAQZBX010030024.1:0-16998 GCA_029593785.1 Cabassous unicinctus
CTGCGCCCTGCAGAGCGACGGCGGAAGCAGGGTACCGGGCTGGGGGGCCCCTGTAGCGCTCAGCCCTCCTCACCGGGGGCCTTGGCCTCTGGGGCACCCTGCTGGCGTGATCATCTGTACACAGCGTTCTGGAGCTGCCCAGGACCCAAGAGCCTGGCCATGTATATATTTTTGTATTTGGATTATCTTTTTGCTTTTCAAGGGAGAACAGTCTTAAGTCAGGGGCTCTTAACAAGGGGTCTGCAAGCTTGAACTGAAATTCAGAGAAAAGCATTGTTACTGTGGGGCCGTGTGGGTGCGGATTAAATAATACGCAGCATAGTGTGGGCTTAGCGAGGGGTCCATGGTTTTCACCTGACGGGCAAAGGGGTCCGTGGAACAAAAAAGGTAAAGCAGCCCCGGTCTAAGTGATTTTCAGGTTATTTCAAAATACCACGGGTGAGCTTGAACAATCGGCACCAAGAATATAAGTGTTACGGTTGGAATTTTGCAAGATGCATTTTAAACTAAAGGCGGCAAAGTGAATTGTTTACTGTACTTTCTTTTCCCCAAGGAAAGCATTTCTTTGTTGGCAAACCTGGATAATAAACTGCTCTTGAAATGAATGTGTTTCTTTTTTTTTTACCGGGAGTTCCTGGGGATCAAACCCAGGTCCCTCCATATGGGAGACGGACGCCCAGCCACCTGAGCCACATCCGCCCCCCAGTGTGTTGCTTCTTGACACACTGTGTTGTTCTTGAACAGTGTTGTAGTTTTTCTCAGGTGGATTAGCCGAGTCCCAGTTCAGAGCACAACACGTAGAGGCTAAAGTCAGAGTTCACAAAAGACAGGTTTCCTAGGTGGGGCTGCTTCGTTTTGTGCAGTGAGCCTTAGAGTTTGTCTTGCAGATGTTGTGTAAATCTGGGTTCCACAGCCTCCCTCCATTCACTCGCCCCCCAGGGGTGGGGGCTTCTGGGCACTGAGTCTCTGGAAACTGGGTGTGGTGGGCCCTTCAGCTTCCAGAAGCTTCCTGCAAACCCCCTGGTGACTGCTGGTGGGTATGCAGGAGGTTTGAGTCCCTGGCCTGGAGGTAGATCCTGAGACTGCCTTTCCCAGGAAAGTGATTCTCCACAAATTGAGTTTCTGGTGCAGCCGAGCTACGGTGTAATTGGAATCGTCCAGCGTTGCTCAGGCAGAAGGCCAGCTCAGGCGGGGGCGGCACAGCTGCCCACTGCAGGGACAAGGCCTTGAGGAGCCGGGAGGAAGGAGAGGCGGCCCCTGCTAGGGGCCGGGGCATGGGGGCACTGCTGCTGAGGGTGACGGGGCCCAAGCCCACCGCGCAGGTCCTGCGGCCCCCCCCCCCAGGGGACCAGCACAGTGGGCGCAGCGCAGGCATGCCCTGGGGAGACTTCCCCACAGGCCTTGGCCTGGAAACCTCACCCCGACTTCCTGTCTGGCAGGACAGGGACACCCACCCCGGTGGCCGGCAGCACCGTGCGGACCTGCGCGGCACTCACAGAAAAGCTATTTATTTACACCGTATTTCAAAATAACTGCAAACCGGGACAGCGTAGACCCGCCCCCACCTCTACCACCCTCCCCTCTCCAGCCTCCCATGAGGCTGAGCTGGCTGCCGGGGGCGGGGGGGGGGGTGACCGCGGGGGTCTCAGGAGCATTTAACAGGGGAGATGGCTGTGCTGGACCCCGTCGCCAGGACGCCTGGGAAAGGGGAAGGCGGGGAGGATGGCTCTGCCCTGCTGCCGGGCCCCGCGTCAGGAGTACTTGGTGTCGGAGATCTCCCTCCAGAGCAGGGCCTTGAGGTGGCTGAGCACGAGCGAGTGGTGCGCCTCCACCTGGCTGGCCAGGCCGCTCAGCGTGGTGCAGGTGCGCAGCCGCCCGCCCAGCTCCTCGCGCAGGCCGGCGGGGGCGCCGGGCAGCAGGTAGTCGCGCAGCAGCTCGCACACCTTGGCCAGGTTGGGCTGCAGGAGGTCGCCCTTGCACTGGCGCATGAGCTGGTCGCACGGCGCCCGGCAGTCACGGCCGTACGTGCAGTCCCGGCTGTGCTGGCAGCGGCGGCCCTGCAGGAAGCGGCGCACGGCCGCCTCGGGGGCCACCTGCTGCAGGTCGGCCATCCTGAAGTCGTAGCTGCCCGTGTAGCCCACGTTGGCCAGCGTGGTCTCGCACATGTAGAAGGTGCCGTGGGCACCGTGGAAGAGCTCCTCCACGAACTCCAGCAGGCCCAGCGCGATCTTGGCCCGCCAGGGCCACGCGGGCCCCAGCCACTGCTGCAGCGTGCCATGCAGGGCGGGGGGCAGCAGGGGCTGCAGCAGCGCGGGCAGCGCGGCGCGGCGCGGGGCGCCCTCCGTGAGGTACAGGTCCCCGCAGAAGCCCAGCAGCCGGGGCGCATGCCCCGTGGCCTGCAGCGACAGCAGCAGCAGCACCTCGTGGCGCTGTGCCAGGGCCCACGCGGACCGGGCCTCCGCCAGGGACACCCGGCTGTCGCGGTTGAAGTCGGCCATCAGGAGGACCTGGCCGACCAGCGCCGGCAGCGAGGGCAGGTCCCCCAGGTTCGCCTGGTGGGGGGGGGGGCCGGGAAAAGGGAAACTGGGTCACGGCGGTGCCAGGGACGCGAGGGCAACTGCCCAGCCCCTGGAGCATGGCCAGGCTGGGAGGCAGCCTCCAGCGGACCGGGTAGGGGGCTCTACCTCGGCCCACACCCTTCCCTGGCTAGTGCGCTGGCTCAGCTCAACCTTGTCCCCTACTCCCCCCGCCCCTGCAGCCTGTCCTGAGCCCCCCATGTCCCCTGGAGAGGCTCCCGGGACCACCTGTTTCTGCCACCTCCTGGGGGGCCTCGTTTCCACCTCCCAGGCTTGCTCAGCCGCTGCCCTGGGGGTCTCATCTGCCCCTGCCTCGGCCTCCCCAGGAAGCCTGTGACCCGCTGGCCCCATCCTCGAGGCTGGCCTAGCCTGTCCTTCCCGCCGTGCCCTGATGAGGCCTGTCCCTGAGCCGGGGGCAGCCCGCCACCCCAGTTCACCTTGCCGCCCCCACCCCCTGCACAGAGCTGGCCCCATGTACACACGAGTCCTGGGGGCGCTGACCTTGAGGAAGCTGAGGGTCATCTCGCGGAACTCCCTAATGGAGGTGCCCCGGGTGGGCTTGTCGAACAGCACGAGCTCCCGCCGGGGGGTGGCGTCTGGCCGGGCCTGGGTGCCCAGGGCCTCCTCCAGGCCGCACTTGATGAGGACCTCCTTGTCCTGCCACCGCCCGCTGTACACCTGCACGGGGCAGAGGGCTGGGGCCGCCTCCTGTCCACCGGGGCCCCCAGCCCCCTGAAGTGCCCCGGACCTCAGGGATCCCCAGACAGGGAGGGGGAGGGGCACGAGAGTGGGTCACAGCCCCCTGGGATGGGACCTTCGGGAGCCCCAGAATGACCCTGGGGTCCTGCCCCACACAGGCCCCATCTCACCTGCTGCCTGGGGGCGGAGGACAGGCAGGCCCCCCACTCCACCTGGTGCAGGTCGCACAGGTCCCGGCAGATAGAGCCCGAGATGACGCCCTTGTGGTACTGGTCACACTGGGGGAAGAGGCATGGCCAGGGCCCGGGGTGGGCGTCACGTCCGCCCCCTCGTTCATCTTGGCTAAGCCCCTTCCCCGCCCCACGGCACCCCTGCCCCAGCACAGAGGGCCGTGCCTGGGGGCTGAGGGAGCTGGGGGCAGGGCGGGCTGCAAGCTCTGCTGCTCAGCACCCCGTGGCACAACCTCCCTGTCCCCTGCCTCTGCGTGGCTGGCAAGGGGGCGCTCAGAGGAGCCGCGGGCGGGGCAGGGGCCGTGCTCAGTGCATGTCGGGGCCCCAGGGCCGGCACGTGGGCCTGGCTCTCCCGCCCCAAGCAGCCCTGTAGCCTGCTTACACTGCCCCGCCAGGGAGGGTCAGCCGCGTGGGCTCCCGTCTCGGTCATCCACAGCCTCAGGGCTGAGAGGAGAGGACGGAGCTGGCAGCCTCCAGGCGAGGCCAACTCACCAACCATTGTCCACCCCCGGGAGGGCAGAGCGAGGTGGGCGTGGAGGTGGGCATTTCCGTGCTTTCCCAGGCCAGGGCCCATCCAAAAAGTGGGGAGTGGGCTCTGAGCGCCCAGAGAGGAGGGGTCTCCCCGCAGAAGAGCAGAGCCTGGCCTCGGGTGCCCCACCAGGTCCCAGGATCCAGCCTGCTCTCGAAGACCCGGCGACCCTCGAGCGTTTGGGACATCTCGAGGTGTCCCTGACTGTGGCCCACGGCAAGACAGGGCTCCCTGCCCGGAGGAGGCCCCCACAGCCTCCTGTAGGACAGGGCGGCGGTGCCCAGTCTTGGGACGGCAAGGACAAGTGGGCCATGGGCCCGAAGACGGCTGGTCCTGGGCATCCTCCCACCCGGTCTGTAGCGCCACCTCGTAGCTGAGGCAGAGGGAGGGACTTGGCAGTAATTAAATCCCACCCGGGAGGAGCTGCCTCCCCTTGGTCAGGGCCACACGAGGGGGTCCCTCGGCTCCATCCGCTGAGCACGGGGGCAAGAGGCCGGTGGTGACTGAGCAGTCCATAGAGACACGCCCACCCCAGGGAGGAGAGGGGGTACTGCTCGCTCTCGCAGCCGGGGTGGGGGATGTGGATTCCTGGATGTGCATCACCAGTTGCCATGGAGCCCGTGAGCCCTGCGCAGAGGAGAGGGCAGGAGAGGCACGCACAGAACCTGGCACCACCGGGAGGGGGCAGGTGGGGTGGCGAGTCCCGGCCTCCCGGACCCCAGAGGGGACATTTGCGAGGGCAGGCAGAAAGAGACCGCGCCACTAGGAGACCCTGCGCTCAGCCACGTCTCTTCTGGGGCAGCATGGAGAGGCCAGTGTCCATCACGGGAGAAAAGGGAGGCAGGAAAACCAGGTGCACTGCAATCCCGCCGCCCCCTGCAGGGAGACCCTCAGCCACAGGGAGTGGGTGGGCCAGAGGCCCCCATCGCGGGTGCAGCTGCCATCAGGGATGAGGCCTGTGCGCCAAACTGCCAGGCTGGGGGCCATTCCCACCCAGGGGCGCCACCGCTGTACTCCCGCAGGGGAGGAGGGGCTTGCATGGAAGTCGCCCCACCGCTTGGCCTGTTTCCCTGCCTGATGTCCGGAAATGCCCTCTTCCCACTCTTGCTGTGTGATCTGGACAAGCTGCTGAACCTCTCTGAGCTGCAGCCAGCTCCTCTGGAGACAGCTCTCGTCCAGCACACCTGGTGGGAGGGAGCTCCCACCCACCACCTCTGGAAAGGAGGGGACCCCCTGCCACGACTCCTCTGGACACACGTGGCCCCAGAAAGTCTTAGAACCACCTGGGGAACCCCAGCTGGACGGAAGGGCACCCTGGGGAAAAGGAACCTACGATTTCCACTTGTCCTGGGGGGTGCACAGTCCTCTTCTCTCCCCCCGGGGCCTCTCTGCCCACAGGCCCCCCAGCCCTCGCCCCGCCAGGGCAGCACTTACGATGATGGCCTGGCAGACGGGCCCGCGGCAGAGGTCCGCGTAGGAGGAGTAGCGCACGTACACCATCCAGCTGCCCGCGAGGACGGCCAGCCAGGCCAGGAAGGCGTACTTGACCCTGAGACCCGGGAGCCGGCCCTGCGGGAGAGGCGGGCACTGCGTGAGGTCGCCGAGGAGGCTGTGCGTCGTGTGGGCGCGTCCCAGGGCGGCGGCAGCAGCCGAGGGCCCCCCTCGTGTCCACCTCCTGTCCCTTCTCTCGGCCGGGGCCCCCTCCGGAACCGCGTCCTGCACGGCGCCCCCACTGGGGCCTTCTGGCTCCTTCCTCTCTGTCTGCCTCCTCTGGGGTTGAGGGGACGGGTGTCAGCCTGGAGCCGGGGGCTCCCCATGCGGCTCCCCACCGGGGCCTGGGGTCTTGCAGCCTCCCGGACATCTGAATTTCATGGACAAGTGCAAATAAACTTCAAAATGAGGGGCGCGCAAGGTGGCCAGCTCTTTATCTTGCTAATAAAGCTGTCTCTTAAAACTCCTCCTCCTCCTCACGGCAGCATTCTAACCTCGGCACACGGGGAGGTGCACGGGCCCCAGGCCGCCCTGTCCTGCCCAGGCGACACTGTCCTAGTTTCTCCTGCTGCGCTGCAGTCTGGCGGAATGTTCTATCTGGACCTGTGCCACCCGAGGCAGCCTGGCTGGGGTGCTACTGGAGGCAGTAGCAGGCTCAGGACCCCAAATCCCGCCGTACAGCATCCCCGCCCCGGAGCCCGCGAGGGACCCCCGCTGGGGAACCCATGCTTGCATTGGGGGGCTCAGCCCCTGCCCTGGGCGCCCTGTCAGGTGGGGTGACAAGGCGTGAGGATCTTAGGATATTGGGGGGGCGGGGGCACTGTCTCCATCCTGGTGCCTGATTGCAACGGCACGGCCAGGGACCCGCTGGCACCCCTCCCTTCCCCAGCCCCTGCCCTGGCAAATCACATGGGGGGGGCCTGAGTCACCAGGGGGCGGGAGGGCTGGTCCCTGGCAGAGGCAGCCCGGTGGCTCACTGCTGGGGCCCCGGGCTTCGTTGAAAACCCGGGCTGGGCAGCAGTGCCGAGTAGGGGCTTGGGTGCCAGTCCCGCGCAACCTTATTGGTGTGAGAGATGCGGCCTCTTGGCCCAGCCCGGGCAGCCGCGGTCACCTTTGTGTTTCTTTCAGGAAATGCCCCCTCCTACTGCCCCGACCCCACTCCCACTGCTGGCTACCCGGGAGAGACGGGGCCTGGGAGGACCCCAAGAGCCAAGGGAACGGTGGGGGTGGCCTCGGGACAGGGGTGCCTAGGCGGGGCAGTGTGGTGGAGCCTCGGGCCCCATCGTCCCTGGCACCTCTTCTGTTTCCGTCAGATTTGCTCATAACAAAAAACAGGAAAGCAAAGAAACAGTGGCCAGGGGTGGGGGGTGTTGTTTGGCAAGACGACGGCCAACTTCCGGCCGGTGGGGAACAATGTCTTGAGGCCGTGGGGTGAGGGGGGCCCTCGGGTGGGCCCGGAAGGCGGGGCAGGGGTCCGGGATGGGGCCCTCTGTCCGGAATACTGTCCCTACCTGACACCTCTGTGCCTTGAGGATCCGGCCGTCAGCCCCGCCCCCACCCAGCCCTGGCCCCCTGCAGGGTGGTCCCCGCGGCTCTGTCTCCCCCTGGCCAGTCCTACTTCTCACTGGGTCCCGTGCCGCTCGGCTCCTGATGCAGCTGCGTCTCTGCAGCAGGCAGGAGGGGACCAGCTCCCGGTGGGCCTCCCGGGGAGTGGGGGGCTCAGGCCGTTCCTCCGGGGGTGACTAATGCAGCACAACACGGGCTGCTCAGGAAGCTTGGACTGGACAGTGGGCCAGCCCCCACCCCACCCCCATACACATGAACCTTCACCAAGCCAGCAGGGTGTGTCACAGGCAGGGAAACTGAGGCTCAGGGCTTTTGAATGCCAGGACAAGGTGGGTAGGGCTCACCAGCTGGAAACCCCCTCCCCCAGCTCCTCTCCTGCTCTGCCACACTGGGGGTCCTGGGCCCCCTGATCTGGGCCTCCCTGCACAGCCTGGCTGGGCCCCACCCCTGCCCCCTGGTGGCTTGGCCAGCTGGGAATGGGGCAGGTGTGGGGAGGGCAGAGAGGGTCTTCAGAGGCCCGGCTCCACCCTTCCACAGCAGGTGGGAAGTTCTGGCACAGATGGGTCCCTCGTCCACCTCCCTTCTCGGGCTGGGCATCTTAGGCCTGCCACGTCCTGGGCCAAGGGCATGACGCTGTGAGGAGCCCCTGCCCTGACCCCAGGACAGCCCCAGAGGCCTGGGAGGTGTGGGCGGGTCTGAGCAGGGCTGGCTCCTCTTGGCCGCGGTGGGGCCTGCAGGGCCTAGCGGGGATGCTGTGGGCCCAGCGATCTGAGGTCACCCCAAAGCAAAGACCAAGGCTGGGTCTCAGGGGCTGCCGGGAGCCAGGCCTCTGGAGGGCCGGTGACTTGCCCAAGGTCACCAGGGGCCAGGGCACACTCCACACTCCCGCATGCAGGCAGGACGGCCCCAGGGAGGTGGTGACCCTCTTAGGACCTTTCTATTTGCCCCAATTTTCTATAACAAAAAACCGACCCTTGTTTATTTAAGCAGGGAGTATGGGCAAGGTCTTTTTTATGGTGCCGGGGCCTGCGGACGCAGGGGGGCGCAGGGGGACGCAGGGGGGCGCAGGGCCCCGCCGAGCGGGGGGAAGGGAGGCTTTGCGCAGCCCAGGGGCAGGCAGGGGCGTCCACCGCAGCACCCGCGGGCCGCGGAGCCCTCTCTCCCCACCCACGCCGGGCGCCCCGAATCCCGAGCCCTCTCCCGGCCCTTCCCCCCAGCCCTCATTAACCCCTTTTGTCCCGGCAACCAGTGACCTCTGGCCCCGCGGTCCCCACCCCCGGGGCCGCGGAAAGCGCTCCCGTCCCCTCCGCGGCCCGAGCGCGCAGCAGCGGCGGGCGGCCGGCGCGGGGCGGGGGGCGCGGGGCGGGCGGCCGGCGTGGGGCGGGGGTGGGGGGCGCGCGGCCGGCGCGGGGCGGGGGGCGCGGCCCGCTCACCTGCAGGCCCTTGGAGAACGGGCAGAAGAGCACCAGGTGCGCCAGGCGCCGCAGCGGCCGCATGGTGGGCGCGGGCCGGGGGCTGCGGCGGGGCCGGCGGCTCGCCTCGCTCAGCCCGCTCGGCCCCGCCGCAACGGCCGCCGCGCCCTCGCCACGCGGGCCGGTCCCAGCGCCGCCGCCGGGAGCCCGAGCCGAGCCCGAGCGGGCTGCGCGCCCCCGCGCGCCTTAAAGGCGACGGCGCGCGCCTTTCTGACGGCCGACCGCTGCGCGGGGGCGCGTGGAGGGAGGCGCGGGGGCGCGCGGGGAAGAGAGGCCCGGGGGCGCGGGCGTGGGACCCCGGGAGCGGCCGGGGGGGGCGGAGGCAGGCTCCCCCCCAGCGGCTCCCCGCGCCCGGCCGCCTCCTCCCCGCGCGCCCACGCCCCGAGGGCCGACCCCGCGGGAGACGAGGGGCAGGGGCTGGGCCCGCGCGTGGCTCCCCGTCCCCGCAGCGCCCGCCCTGAGCTGCGCGCAGCGTGGCCACGGGCCCCGGGGCCGCCTTCGGGGAGGGCAGGAGGGCAGGCAAACGGGGACAGCCCCGGGGTCCCGGGGGGAGGCGGGAGGGCGCCCTTGGCGAGCCTCCGGGGAGGGGGCATGGGCAGCGCAGGGTCCGCAGCCACAGGCGTGGGGACAGGGGACGCTTCGCAGGGCTTGCATATTTCTCCTACCTTTTAAATCAAGGCAACCTTGACCGACAGGAGAATGCACGCTTTTACTCTGAAGTTCCGCAGGGGCTTACAAACAGGCCTGGCCTGTGACCACCGCCAGGGTCAGGCTGCAAAGCTGCCCCAGCCCCGGAGACATCCCTCCAGGGTGCCTTTGGGTCAAGCCCTCCCCACCCCAAGTCCTCGGCAAACACTGGCTCTTCTGGCTCCACGTCCTCGGCGGGGAATCCCACCGGGCAGCCTTGAGGAGGCCCCTGGCTTGGCCTCAGGCACCTGGAGTCCAGGTATGGCTGCAGCCCTTTGCTTATCCACTCACCCCTGGAAGGGCATTTGGGTCGCTGCGGATTTGGGGCGATGACCTGTAGAGCGGCTATAAACTTTTGCGTACAGGTGTTTGTGCAAACCTAAGTTTTCATTTCCCACGGGTAAATCCCTGGGAGTGGGGTTGTAGAGTTGGATGGTATGTGAACGTTTAACTTTGCATCAACTGCCAAAATGCTTTCCCACGGCACCACCGGCTTCCCTTCCCACGAGGCTGCGTAGAGTTCCAGTTGCTCCACGCTCTTGTGCCCACTCGGTAGTGTCAGTTTTGTTTTGTTTTTTTAAAGATTTTTTTTTTATTGTTTTATTTATTTACACCCCCCCCCCCTTGCTTCTTGCGCTCGCTGTATCCATCTGCTGTGCGCCTTTCTGTGTCTGCCTGTCTCCCCCTGTTGGGTCCTCTTGCTGCGCCAGCTCACCACGCCACGCGGGCCCTGAGCTCACCTCATATGGTAAACGGGGGCCCAACCAACTGAGCCACAGCCGCTCCCCGGTAGCGTCAGGCTTAAAAACCTTAGCCCTTCTGGTGGGTGTGCGGTGGTATGTCCCAGTGGCCGTCCTCCGCATTCCCTAATGACACGTGATGTTGAGCACCTTTCCCCAGCTTATTTGCCATCCACGTGTCTTCTTTGGTGACGAGTCTGTTCAGAATCTTCCTCTGTTGCTTGCTCCGTTATTGCGTATGGAGAGTTCTTTGCTCTTCTGGACACAAGCCCTTTACCAGCTGTGTGATGGCAAAGCAGCTCCACAGGCTGCCGCTGCTCTTTTCCGTCTCCTGACAGTGCCTTTCAAAGAGCAGAAGCCCTTCGTTTGGATGAAGTCTGAGTTTTCAGTTTTTCCCTTTTGTGGATTGTGCCTTTAGTGTACGTCACGTCTAAGAAATCTTTGCCTAACCCAAAGTCATGACGATTTTTTTCTCTGCTTTCTTCCAGAAGTTGTAGCATTTGGTTTTACGTGACGGCCAGTGACCCAATTTGAGTTAATTTTTTTTATATGGTGAAAGTCTGGATCAAGGTGTTACCTGGGTTTCTGGCTTTGGGTTTTGTATCTTTTATTTGTTTAGGTGTTGGTTTTGGTTTTCAGGTATACAGATATCCAGTTGTTCAGCACCGTTTCTTGGGAAGCTGGTCCTGTCTCCACTGAATTGTGTGGCAGGGTTTCCGGCCGAGGAGAGACAGATCATTCTGGCACTTCAGGAAGGACTTGCCGCAGGTGGACAGAGGAGGGTGAGGAGCAGTGAGGACCTGCTTCAGGGGTCCCAGGGCGCCCAGACCAGGGGGCCGCAGTTAGAGGAGGAGGCTAAGTGCCCAGGCCCGGGGGAGGGGCAGCTGGGGTCCCCAGGGGCCTGCTCCTCTCCACCCCCATCTGGCCACCTCCCCTCAGAAGCCGGACACTGCCCGGCAGCGAGGTTCTCGGGGCACCGGGAGGGGGAAGAGCAGGGTGTGAGGGTGGGAGAGGCTCCAGGTGGCACTGGGAGGGCAGAGAAGCTGGGACCCTCTGGGGAGGGGGAGCTCCCCCAGGCAGGGTCCCCCACCCCCGGGTGGTGTGGCTGACTCCTAAGGAGCAGGGGCACGGGCAGCCCAGCCTTGGGAGGCTTCTTGGCTTTTCCTCTCCCTCTGCTCCCACTGGAGAGGACCCCAACCTGGCAGGACGTGCTGGGCACCCCAGAGACCACTGTGACTGACCTCGCCACACCTGAGCCTCCAGGTCCAAGACCACCATGGCCTGTGGCTGGCAGGTGGCAGCTAGCAGGTGGCAGGTGTTTGTGCGTGTGGCTGTGTGTATCTGGGCAGGAGGCGCCCTTGGCCGCCCATCTGCCTCTTCATCTCACTCCTCCCCAGGGGGTGGCCTCTTCCTGACCACAAGAAGCTGAGCCTGCCCGAGAGGTCTAGCAGCCACTGGGGCTGTCCAGGTGTGAGTGTGTGTGTGCCAGCAAGAGAGGGCCTCTGTGTGTGCAAGTGGGCATCTCGCACACATGGGCACGTGCGAGAGTCCATGGGAGCTAAGTGGAAGAGGCTGGTCACAAAAGGCCACATCGTGGGTGATCCCGTGGCTCGGAAGGGTCCCCTCTGGGCATATCCATGGAGCTGACCAGTGGCCTGACTGCCGGCTGGCCCCTCCTGCCACATCCTGCCCCTGGCCTGGGGGTCCCAGCCCATGGAGAAGGGCCTGCCCACCTCCCTCCACACTGCAGGCTTCCCTGCGACACTGGGTCCATCCTCCCAGGCCCACCCAAACCCTGGGGGGGACCAGAGAAACTGGGTGCTGCGTCAGAAGCCCCCCGTGGCCCCAGGTTTCTGCTGCATGCGTCAAAGCAGGTTCCAAGCTGCAGAGCCCTCTCCCCTCTGGCCTCGCTCACCAGCAGGGGGTGGGCTTTTCCCTGGGTGCTGCGCTGTCCCCATGGAGTGAGGCCTCCTTTCAGGCTGGGACCCGGGCCCAACACAGATCTTGTCTGGGGTGTGTGTGTCTTGTGCCATGCGTGCAGGTCTGTGTCTCGGGTACATCTCTATGTGTCTCCATGCTCCCCACGGACCGTACAGCTTGGACAGGTCCGCTCTATATTCCCATCGACTTCCCCCAAATCCCATTAGTTGGTCATGAGACCACACCCCTGCTGTCGCAGATACCCACAACTCTGTTCACAAACTGCCAAGACCTCTAAATCAGATTTCACATGACTTGCAAGCCAACCAGTGAGCCTGCCGTGATGCCGTGGTTCCCAGAGGAAGACATGAGACTGCTGGGTCAGAAACAAAAGACCGCGCATTACTCACAGCCATAGCAGTGGCCGGAGTGGCCGCATTTTCTGTTGGAATACAAATTCCAAAGAGGGTCCGGTGACCCCTGCATATACTAGGGGTTGAACCCTGAGCGTAAGGAACTAAAAGCTTTTGCCCTGGGCGGTAAGTACACCTGCCCTTTGCTTCAGAGGAAGACACTACTCCCATCTTCCAAGGCTGTTCACGCCATAAACATCCTTGAAAAGAGAATCTGGAATAAAGAACAGTCAGTGCCTCACACGCAAAACCTGGAGAGATGCACGCAACCCATAGGGAACTGTCCCTGGCCACTGTCTTTCCAGCCTGCTGTGTCTGTGTTCTTGTCACGTGCCACCCGCTAAACTAATACCCGGTGATTGTGATTTTGTTACGATAGTTCCCCACTTTGGTACCACATTCTGGAACAAAGACCCCAAAATAAAAGAGGCTTGATCAGAAGAGAAGTCTCTCCCTCACGCAGCAGTCGGAGCGTGAGCATTGGAAGGCTGATATGGGATCCCACGTTGTCTTAAATTTCTTCTGTCTTGTGGTGCTGGCATCCTCAAGATGCAGTTTCCAGATGGTAGAAAAGCTACAGCTGTAGACACAGTCACTCCGAGAGCCTTTGCCAGTAAAAAAGGAAAAGAAAAAGAGTTTATTTAAAAGCTGAATTAAACCTTCATAAGACCTCAACAGTGGGATATCAGTGGAGATGTTGGGAAGAAGCACCCAAATCTCTTAAAAAAAAAAAAAAAAAAGGTGGTTTCCATCTTGCAATCTAAAATGGCTGCTCTAGCTCCTGCCATCACCTCCACACTCCAGCAAGGAGAAAGGAAAGTGAAGGACATATCCTTTCCCTTTAAAGACAGGGCCTGGTAGGAAGTGGATATAGTTTAGTGGTTGAGCACCTGCTTCCCATGTACGAGGTCCTAGGTTCAATCCCTGGTATCTCCTGAAAAAAAAAAGACAGGGCGTGGAAACCCATATCCTCTCTGCACACATTCTGTTGGCCAGAGCTCCATCATATGGTTTTACTGGCTGCAAGGAAGGCTGGGAAATGTGTAGCCACTTGTCCAGCTAAAACTGCAGGTTCCATTACCACTCAGTTCCAGCCACAAATGTGTCACAGGCAAATGGAGATTTGTTCCCCCTGAAAGAGTGCTCTTCCGGACCCCAGCCCGGTCCCATTGCCCCAGGCCTAGATGACCTTGGGACCCTGGTCAGGGGTCACAGTTACCTGCAGAACAGGTATCCCCAGAAGGGTGGAGTGGGGAGCCCACGCATCGTGAGGACATCGTCAGGCCCACAGCAGGCAGGAGAGGTGATGCCTGTGTTGAGATCCAAAGGACAGTGGAGTTCCAAGCAGAGGGAACAGCATGTATGGAAGCCCAGAGGCAGCAGACGTGGCCAGGCCACGGACCTGCCTGGTGTTACCGTGGCCTGTACAGTGTTGGGTAGGGGCCTGAGGTGGGAGGTTCTCGCGACGGGGGTTGGACTTGGTCTTCAGCCCTGCAGTGTCCTGAGTTAGGAAGTCCGAGGAGCTGCCTCTGGCCGCGAAATAGAGGCTGGAGCCAAGGGGGCTGCCTGGGGCCTGTCAGGGGGCCGGGCCACCTCTGCAGGTGGGGATGGAGGTGAAATGGGCACCTGATGTGGTCAGGGGCCTCAGGCCCACTCCCCAGAGGGAATGGAGGGTTTCGGGTGGGGAGAAGGGCCTCTGGGGGGAGGGACAGCCAGGGGACTCAGGCCACTTCCCCAGACTTGGGGTGCTGCTCTCTCAGCAGGGGCAGGAGGCCATGTGCCCCCAGACAGCAGTCCAGGCCCTGGTGGGCGCCTGAGCCCTCCACCCCAGCCGGCCCCGCTTGCTGCTGCTGCTCTGGAAACCAGACCTGGGAAGGGAAGAGGAGGGAGGGCTGGGCCTGGAGTGGGCACGGGCACAGAGGGCCTTGCAGGGTGCGGGCAGAAAGCCCACCTCTGGGCCTGGGGTCCGAGGAGTCACCCTCCCCAAAAAAAGGTGGGGAATCGGGGCCACCGCCCCCGTGCATGGTGCCAGTCTTTCTATGCCATGCTGGGGAGCCAAGCTGGGTTCTGTGGGCCCCACGGCCTGGGGACAGCCCCTGGCCAGGAGAGGGGAGAATGGGGCTGGGGAGCGGCCTGGACCCCCGGATGGCCCCGCACGGGGCTGCTCGGCCCCACTGTCATCATGCCGGCCTCTCTCCAGCCTTCAGGCGTGTGTGAGAGCTGGAAGGGACAGCAGGGCCGCAGCTGTTAGCTGCTGCAGCGAGTTGTTACAGTGGCGACGTGGGGGTGCTGTGCTGCTACTGTAACAACCTGGGGCGGACTTAGCAGCTTAAAGCAGCTCCAATTTCTTGTCTTGACTCATGCAGGTCGGAAGTGGGTTAGCCCCCCTGGAGTCTGCTCACGGCTTCACCGGCTGAAATCAAGGTGTCTGCGGGGTGGCAGTCCCTGCTGGGGGCTCTGGGGACCAATCCGCTCTCACGCTCATGCGGGCGCTGGCGGAATCCAGTTCTGTGCGGCCAGAGGCCTGGGGTCCCCGCTTCCTGGCTGGCTGCCACTGGTGGCTTGTTTCCAAAGGACCCCACGTCCGTTGGCTCGAGACCCCCTTCCTCTGCATGCAACCCCCCGGTGGCAGGCCTCTGGTTTTCGTTCCCTGTCCCTCTGACCTGCCCTTCTACCTCAGCCCCCTCTTCTTCCAGCCGGAGAGTCTCAGGGCTCCGCTCGCCCCGGATAATCTCCCCGGATCGAAGCCAGCGGCCTTGTCGCACCTGCGAAGCCCCTTCCGCCATATTCCCAGCGTCTGAGAACTGGCGCGTGGGCATCTTGGGGGGCCCGCTATCCCCGTGACCAAGGTCTGGAAGGGGGCGTTAGGCGAGAGGGCCCGGTGCCCCCCGGCCTCCCGGCGGCCTGGCCCCTCACTGCCCTGCAGCGCCCCGGAGCTCGGGCTTGCGCTGGGCCGGGCACTGGGGAGACCTGGGGGAGATTTTCTGCGAGCGGTGCCGGCCCCCCCACGCACTGAGACCGCCTGTTTTTACATCCTAATTTGTAACAATTTCGAAAAAAGCTGCAGAGAAAAGCTGCAGAGTACAAAGGCTTTCCACGTGTCCTTCACCCATGTTCCCCGGATGTTAGCATGTCACCTTATTTGCCTTATCAGTCTGTTTTTTTCTGAAACATTGGTGAGTCAGTTGCTGCCTTCCCGCCCCGTCCCCCCCAAATGCCTCAGGGCCCATCGCCTTAAAACAGGGGCATTCGCTGCCATCGCCGTGCGGGGGTCCCAGGGGGGACAGGCATCGATACAACACGCCCGTCGAGCCCACAGGTATTCAGAACTCCTCGTTTGCCCACTGATGTGTTATAATGAAGGAAGCGCCTCTGTTCTGGTTTCTGCTCGCAGACCCTGTCCCGGGCAGCTGTCCCGCCCTGGAGCCTCTGTGCCTGGGGCGGCCGCTCGCTCAGGTGGGCTCTGCTGATTCTTGGCGATTAGATTAAGAGGACACGTTTTTTGGTAGAAACAGCCCGGAAGTGAGTTTGTGTCCTTCCTGGTGTGTGATACCAGGGGCGCCTGGTGCCTCCTTGTCTGATGCCGGGTGATGCTGGGTTAAGTGGCATCTGCCAGCTAAATCTGGAAGGGGACTTTGTTTTCCGTTCGTGATGATACCTATCTTGTGGGGAGCTACTTTTAGCCGATGGCAATATCTTGTTTCTTGGACTTTCTTTGCTCCCTCGTTTTGGCACCTGTTGATTCTTTTTTGAAACAATTAATGAAGGGGGCAGTGGTACAGATGGAGGCAGATTTTTTTAAAACAAATCAATTTTATTGGTCCATATTAATAAAGCACACAATTCATCCAAAGTGTGCAATCAGTGGTATTTGGTGTAATCGCTTAGTTGTGCATTCATCACGTCAATCGTTATTAGAGCATTTTCATTATTTCAATAATCATAATAAACAAGAAACAAGTAAACAAGAAAATTCTTTACCTCTCAGTCTCTCTGTGCTTCCCTTGCTGTGCATAGCTGCTATTTCTGGCTATTCTTGAACAATTATTTATTTATTAATTCAGCAGTTTTATTGAGATACGTTCACATACCATACAATCTGTCCAAAGTGTGTCATCAGTGGCTTTTAGTATAATCACAGTGTTGTGCATTCATCATCACAGAGATCTAGAACCATTTCATTACTCCAAAGAGAAAAACTCCACACCCCTCAGCATGCCTTCCCCAGCCCTGCATAACCACTAACCTAAATTCATCTTTATAAAGGGATTTCTATTTACATTTTACATAAATGGAATCATACAATATATTACACAACATATTTAGTTCATCGTAACGCATTCATACAATATTTGTCCTTTTGTGTCTGGCTTGCTTCACTCAGCATAATGTCCTCCAGGTTCATCCATGTTGTCATATATTTATGACTTCATTTCTTCTTACAGCTGCATAATATTCCATCGTGTGAATAGACCACAGTTTGTTTATCCATTCGTCTGTTGATAGACACCTGGGTTGTTTCCAACTTTTGGCAATGGTGAATAATGTTGCTGTGAACATCGGTGTGCAGATGTCTGTTCGTGTCACTGCTCTCAGCTCTTCTGGGTATATACCCAGTAGTGGTATTGCCGGGTCACGTGGCAAGTCTATATTCAGCTTCTTTAGGAACTGCCAG